>AYEL01011968.1:0-35067 GCA_000484575.1 Olivierus martensii | reverse complement strand
TGTTATTTATTAACACATTTCGCCTGAAAATCCACTACAGTCAATCTAATACCATATCCAACAGTTTGTGATTTATTTTTATTTCTTGATATGTGGATCTTTTCAGATATGGCCCATTCATAAAATATGAAAATATTTGGTAAAATAATATACTTTTAAGTGAATAATATACAAAATATATATAATGTACACACTAACGTTTGATAAATTCAACAAAATAACATCGAATGTCGATTCGAAGAGGAAGTATAACTACAAAATATTAATTGGTAAACATTGTATAAAAGACCATATCAGTTCCATAATTAGCTGAAAATATCTCAAAACTATGGCAATAATACATCTATAGAAATATCTGATAAAAAAAAAATATAGGTCATAAAAATTAAAATTCTTTACATTAAGATTTGAGTGATTGATTATAAAACAAAACGATTAAAATGGCAATTTTGGAGTAAACTAAGGGAACTTGCAAAGATCGGTTGGTCTTTCCAGATTCTCCATTATTATTGAACGTAATTTACAACTATCCATCGAATTCCAATTAAGAGTAGAACTGCCATGAGAATTTTTTATTATTTTAATGAGGTAATTTTTCATCAAACATTATGTATTCTTTAGCAAACTTTATATTTTAACTTATATTTTGTTTCATTCCGTATTTTTACCTGAAAGGTATTCATTTATTTAAAATGATTTCTGTATAGGGCCTAAATATATATTTTCCGATATCTATAAACGAACTTCTATCACGCAATTGTTTCAGTGTTATTGATTATTGAGGCATTCTTTGAAAGTTTTCTCTGCTAATATTTAATATGAACACTTTATGGAGTTAATTCGTTGGCATCGAATGTATGGCATACAGAAAAATGTATTCGAAAGTAAACCCGACTCCCTCGGATAATTAAATATTAGCAGCAATGCATAATTTAAACTAAATCATTCTTTTATTTAATTTAATATAAAAATAATTTGGCATTAAATTTTAATTCAATTTATTTTTATATCATTTTGACCTATCCATGGAAAAATGAAGTGAAAGGATATATTCATATTTTGACTATTGTCTGTCGTTTTCCTGACCTGCCCTGCTCACCATAATCACTATATAGCCTTATAATAACTGATTAGGATAAAAATCATGGACACGGTTTTAAAAATCAGTCGAAACACGTTTATAGTAGTATCATTTTTCTGGTATTGTAGACGTTACATTTATAAAACCACTAGTCAAATGATGTTGGCTTATTATTATTTTAATTTAATGAACTGTTGAATACTTATTCGAAAATTATTTCTCATAAGTTTCCTTCATTTCCACCATAAATGTTGAGTATAAAGTTAACATTGTGTTTGAATATAAACGGAAGTTTTTCCATCAAAATTGCATGGAAAATAACGAGGAATTTATTTTGATATTCAACGTATGAATGGATTTTTTTAGGGAGTACGTAATGCTTTTGCTGCATTTAAATTTCACAAGTTTTCACTCGAAGGGAATTTGGACGAAATTAATCTAATAAAAATATTTAACTATTTTTAAATATGGAATCTGGATTTTTACACGAAATTAAATACAATAATGTCGAGAATAATTTCCTTGATGTTTAATTTATAAAGGCTAGATTTTTAATTTTCGATGACCAAGATCTGCATCTTGCAACTAATATTTTACAACCTGTGATTAGTTTTAAGATTGGTGTATAACTTCGACTTAATTTTATGTTGTCTACTAAATTTTTATTCGATATAACGTTTGTATATAAGTTGCTATGGATTGCAATATATGCAGCTAAATATTTACGATTTTGGGTTGTGCTTAAAATAGATATAAAATCGTAACAAAAAGTTAAATGTATGAATAGAAATTCGAGAAAAATACTTGTTGATTTGTTAGAAGTAGTTTTCTTGATTATGTGTTCAAACGAAATCATCTCTTCCCATATATGACCCCCTTCACTACCTATGAAGTGTTTTCGAGTCATGGAAGAGGAACAAATAACTAATAAAATTACTTATAGTCACGATTTATTGACTCGACCTGTTGAGCATCGGTTATTTTGTGTTTATTAGTTGAATATATGTCCGAATTTAACAAAATTTCATTTACAGTTTGCTTTAATTTTCTTTCTTTAAGGTTTTGGTAATAGTTTTTTTTGAACGGATGTTATTAGTCGAATTTGGATTTTATATTTATTCGATTTATCGATTTTGTCGTCTATGGTAGCATAATATATTATTATTATTCCGATTTTGTGCTAAGATAAGATTATTTTTGAAATTTTAACTGAAAAGTGAATTATTCCAACGATGTTTACTTAAAAACTAAAAAAATGATGATGGAAGACGATACGAAAATATCGGTTAACAGTGTTAAAGTAAACAATAATCTGTCTTAGTCGTTTTTTTTTCGCTATCATTTCCTCCTGTTAAATTTACGCCAACAAGGAGATATTCGAACATGTAAACACTCGTCCGCCATTTAATGGGCGTGACGTTGGCAGTGTACAACAGCCACTCACCTCTCGGGAAATATCTAACCCGCCCACTGTACTTCATGCCTTCTCCTATTGGTTACAGTATTGAATAAAACCATCTGTGTCCAATTAGAGCAACGCAATCAATATTTTAGCTGTTTACGTACAACAGACGGTCTTCGTCTATTTTAAGATTTTTGATATAAATTGAAAAATTTATAAAATATACAGGGTGTTTTAATAAAATGTATACACTCTTTGAAAGTTCTTAACTACAACATTTTTTGTTATTTTTTCAAGTTTGAACATTTGAAGTAATGGCTGAAATCAGACTAAGCTTTGAGGAAAAGAAATTTTCTTAAAGTGCTACTGGAAGACTGAGAATGAAAGTGAAGTGTAAAGACAATTTAGAATGGAGTTTCAACGAGATGCACCAACACGACTCATAACTGCTCGTTTGCGAGATAAATTTGAGATGGGAGGAACTGTTCACAATGTCCATAAGAAACATTCAGGAAGACCACGGACATCCACTAGTCCCAAAAAAGAAAGAGAAGTCATCGAAAGTTTTAAGAAATCTAGAAAATCTGTTGAGGATCATTGGAACACGCAAGCTCCCTCACCATGACAAGGTGGAAATGCCATCGAGGGAGTAAGCCGCAATGGTAAATACGTTCCAGTTCTGACTTGTGGAGTTCTTCGTTACTACAATGGGTCTGGCTTCTTTTAAAGTATGATGTAAAAGCAGCCCTCTTGTATGTCCACGGGTCAAACGACCAACTAGGGATAATCTCCAGGGTGACAGTGGGCTTAACATATACAGTAGTGTGAAATGCTTCTTCCAAAACCATGATTTTTATATCCAAGAAATTTACATCGGTTTGGCTGATTTGAGTTAACTTAAGGGTGAGCCTGTATTGTTTCTTACAGAAATGTTCGATTACACAGTCTACTTTGTGGTTAGATTTCCATATTATGAAAATATCATCCACATATCTATTATACATGGTAAACTCATTAGTTAAGGAGTGCTGGAATTGTTTTTCTACTTCTCTAACCACAATTTCGGCTAGCACCCCGCCATAGGGCTGCCTATGGGGACCCCTTTGCGTGGCTTGTAAAAGGCACCTCTAAATTCATGACAGATAAGATACGTTATATTGGATTATAATGGATTATAATTTAAAAATTACAAGAGAGAAATTATAGAAATTAAAAATTCAATTATAAATTCAATTATAAATAGATATATTACTCCTAAATATTGTATTATTGATTCAAATTTATGGATATTTATAAATAAAAACTAAGAAAATAGAAACAAACGAATGTAAACAATATTCCGACATTTTAAATGGGTATGGCAGGCAAGGAATTAGATCGTTGGCTAGCAACTATATTGTCATTTTCTTCCCGGGAAATTTCTGTGCTGCCTATTAATATAGAACTAACTACTATTGATGGAATAGGTATTTTCTGAATCAATAAAGCAAATCATCATAAAATATAGCTGTAACTATGTAAAGAGAATGGATTTATACTTCTCAATAAATTTCTTGTAAAAAATACTTTATTTTTATAAAATAAAACAAAAATTATCATAATACCTGTTCATATTATAGTCATTCAAAGTGTGTATACATTTTATTGGGACACCATGTAGTTTATAATTATATCAGTGAAAGAACAAGTTAGTAATATATAGTGCTAATAATAATGTTATTATTTCGACCAATTTACATGAGTGTTGTACCGTTTATACGACTAAACTCCTTTCTTCTTCGTATAAAAATATAATTATCGTCCGATTGAAGAAGGAACATCATTCATTATCCACTTTATAACTGATCACACTAGCCCATTGATGTAACTTAAACTTGTCTCCCATGTTTGAATTAATAAATATTTTATTTAAGATGGAAAATAAAATTCCATTCAAATTATTATTTCTGATAAAATTTCGCAGAATTTTTCTTTGATTTCGTAACACTTTAATAATTAAATTATAAAATTCTTATTGGCGAAGTTTGTTCTTTCAAACTCGAAAACATCTTTTGATGATGGAAAAAGTTTTCTGATTGTTGAAGTTTTTTGGAAAAAGTTTTGGCTCGATAGATGAATCAAATGTGTTATATTTGATGATAGATAGGTGTCGGGTAATATTAATTATAATAATTTTTTTTTTAATCTGACATTTTCATCAGATAAATCCGATGTTTATAAAACGAAATATCGTAATCAGCTGAAGAAAAACCCAAACCGAGTTTAAATTATGTTTTAATAATTATAAATTTAATTATATTTATTGAAAATTTTATATAATACGAATTATGTGAATAAAGACTATTTCAAGAATTTCTGGATGTATTCTCTCAAATTTGCTCGAGTTTTCTTTCATTTGCAACGTGTTATACCTCTCGCCACCAACATGGTTTAACATTAAAAAATTGATTTCTATAATATAAAAATATTTTCATTGAAGATTGATTTTGAAATATTTATTTAAAGATGATCATTCGTAGTTAAAAATCACTTTAATTCTGACTGATTTTGCTATCTTTTTTACATTTTCATTGCCTTAAAAAGATATATCTCGAGTCACACTCAAAATTATAAAACTATATATTAGTGACAGTAGTAGTTTTAGAAAAAAGTGTTTTATATCGAAAAATTCCGTTTTACTGAATTTCAATACAATTTATAAGAACACTTTTTTATCTTAAAATGATAATTCTGTCTGAATACCGTTAAAAATCATATGCTATTGATATCCGCCAAGCTTCGATATGACCTCTAGCGGATTTTTTGGAATTATTCGAAGCGTAACTGTTTTCAACACGTGAATAAGCATTCTGTGTTGTGTGGTTCACACTTTCCCTGGCCATTGCGTCTGCACATAGTGCCCTCTATAGTTCGTAGGTGATCTTAACATCTGATGATATTTTGTTGCTAACATTAAAACAGTTTTACTATATTATTTCAGAATTATAATTAA
Source organism: Olivierus martensii (assembly GCA_000484575.1). Lineage (NCBI taxonomy): Eukaryota > Metazoa > Arthropoda > Arachnida > Scorpiones > Buthidae > Olivierus > Olivierus martensii. Next base: position 29,592 of record AYEL01011968.1, on the reverse strand, counting down.
TTCACTAATTATGTCAGTTATTTATCTGACAGTTGAACTACGTTCTGAATTATATCAATAAATTCATAACATATTAATTTAGTGGCTCTAATTTATATTAGTTTTCAAAAACTAATTTTTCGAAATTTTTAATACATTTTTCGGGATACCATCATTCCCTTGATAATCAAAGTGCACACTTTTTTCTCGGAACTACATCAGAGTTGTATCATCACCCATATCATGGTTTGCACATACATCTAATATATTCAAGTGATATACAAGAAAGTTTAGGTATTTTATATTTATTCAGTTATTATATTATCAGTAATTGAGAAATACTTAACATATGTATATTAATAGGCAAATATCGGTGGCTGGATGGATATCCCTTTTTCGGTGGAACCACTCTACCGAGTTCTATAAATATGGTATCGTTAGAAAGACCTAATCTTCGGATGTCTGCGATATCCAACGTTATTTATAAGTTTTATTATACGTTATTTATAATTTTTATTTTTTATTTTTAAATTAAATTAAAACTGTAGTTCTTCTAAAAAGATAAAGTTTGCAGAGGGCGCTATAACGTAATAATGGATCCCATTTTATCATCCTTATGCAAGTTTTTAGGTGTTTTTCGTGTGATATTGTAAGGTAAGTTCAATATTTATTCAAAGTTACACTATAATTTATCATGTCCGGCTAATCTCGACATTTATCAATAAGAACTGGATAACATTGAAGATTATTTGTAAAGCTAAGCACAGCTACAACACCTTGCCATAAAATGAGAATTTCTGAACCGAAATGCAAAAATAATAAGACAGTAAAATTTACCATATACAGTATAAGAAATTATAATATATGGTGATCAAAAACTCTACCACCAAATTTCAGGTGATGATAGAAACAAGACCAGCACTTTTTGTCCTCACAATGTACTCTCTCTGAGGAGTAGATTTTTAGTTTCGCGCATTAGAAGTTGATTTGAATCAATCCATATCTGCCAAACTGTGCTTCATCTCATTGTGCATTTTGGGTTAAACACTATATATATTTTAATAAACATTTTGGTATTTGTGTTTCTTAATAAATAAAAATAACATACATCTAATAATAAAATCAATTTGCGTTTAGAAGTTTGACTTGAATCAATCCATTTCTGCCAAATTGTGCTTTATCTCCACTACATTGAAAGATTGTCGAAGACGCTAATTTTCTGTAACAGATTTTGTTCACAGACCAGGTATATTTTACACAAGCCACAACAGCCATGTGTGGGCTGAGGAAAATTCTCGAATGTGATTTATTCATAGCTCTCAATATCAGGACTGCGTTAATGTTTGGGCTGGAATTCTTGGTGAGTTTTTGATCAGCCCATATATATTGCCTCCCTGTCTAAACTTTAGATCTACTGTGTGTATCTCCTCTCGCCTAATCTCGATTGTCTGCACAAATACAGCCACGAGGCAAATCGACAAAAATTGCATTTGTACAATTATTTCTTTAAATTTCGAATATGACATTATCCAAAATTGGGTGGATAATATCTGTATTATCCAGATAAACATATGGAAAAATAATAAATGTTATTTCTTATTAAACATTATCTGCATAGTTTGGTAATGTCAACATTGTCTGGATAATGTTGATATTATCCAAGTATATATATATATATATCCATTTTCAGCTGAAAATACATGTTTTTACCTAGATTTTTGGTTAAACACTATATATATTTTAATAAACATTTTGATATTTGTGTTTCTTAATAAATAGAAATAATATACATCTAATAACAAAATCAATTCACATTTAAACTAATATACAAAATATCTCACAAATTTATTATACTGTACAAGCTAATATTATAGAATATGTCATTATATACGGTATTATAACATTAAATCACAATAGTATATTTCCACTCATTTATATGAGTAATTTCTAGTATTGCATCAATTTTCATCTTTAGATAAAAAAGAAGTGATCCATGATTAAAATTGTTTAAAAACTTAAGATTATAAAAAAATATCTTAAGAATCTTTGATCATAATAACAGTATGATAAAGAATGCTGTTAATGTGGTCAACGTTATTTAACTCTAATTTTAATTGTTACAATCATTGTAATTTAAGCATAAATTTTGTATAGATTAGTTTTTATGGCCTGGCATTTTGGCAAATTGTTTCTAATCATTTATAAGACAAAAATTACTAATATAATCACAGTTTGTCTAATTAAATGATTTTAAACTGTCCACAGATAATATATTTCTCAATGTATTGCTCTCGTACTCTTTCCACAGCAAACGTAGTCACAGAATATTGGGTAAAATTACCTAATTGAGCTATAATTATCAGTAAAATTTGCTTAGGAAATGAATATTAAGGATAATTCTTTATACAGTATTAAATATTAAAATATTTAATAATATATTTGTTATTGTATAATTATTGCTTTACTATTAACAAAAATCAGAAACAATATTATTATAATTTACATTTGATTTTTATTTAATATCAGCAATTTTAACATGGCAAAATTTATAGTAACATAACTTTATAAATAATGAATAAAATAAACATAAAATATTCATTAATGGAGGTTCATTGAATGAAGTATGCTTGAGAAATATAAGTTATAAATATACATAATTATTTCAAACATACATTAACTTTAAATTTCATATTTTATTTTTCTTTGAAAAATAATAATAGTTTCTTTTCAAGCTATATATTATCAACTATATATTAAAACAAAATTGTTAAAGTTCTTAAACAGGATTTACTTTTCTCTATGTAGAACATCAAACAGATAACATTTCTGAAATTTCTGCTTATTTAAAATTGAAGCATTAATTCAATCATTTTGAGATTTTCTTTCAAACTTATTTCAGCTATAATATACATGGCTTATTGCTTGACAGCTCTGCTAATTTTGTTGTTGCTCTCGGTGATTCAGCTTAGTGTAGTTACTTCAACTTCTTTATGCTTTTGAAAGTTATCAGTTATCTTAAACAGCTAAATAAATTTACACTGAAATAAACAGTCAACACTACAAGATAATTAAATTACATTTAATAATATATTTAGATTTTAAAATGAGAAAGGTGATAAAGTTGAATTAGAGTTCAGTCCATTGGATTGAAGAATGTCATTCCACTTGTAAACTGAACTGAATAGTAGCCTTTAATTAAACCTCTTCTATCATAATTTCATCACAAATATCACAATTAGGAAAATACAATTTTAATATAAAGTATAGGTTTATATGTATAAAATTAAATATATATATATTAATGAAATATTATTTAATAAATAGCATAAATTAATAATCAAATGATCTGAATTTCTGTCTTAAAAATTTTTCTTCGAATAAATTAACTCAAAATTTCATGTATTATTATTATTTTAGAAACAATCCCTGCTGTGTTACATAATCTATGTTATTTAATAATAATAATAATAAAATTTCAAATCTAGCACATTTAAAAAAGAATCTGTTTATAATTTGGAAATTTTAACAAAATAATCTGATATTCTATAAAAAAAAAAAAGTACACTCAACACATAGCATGCTATTGCAAACTACAATTTTTATCTTTATTCAATGTTGTCCCATCACTGATAAATTCAAAAATATATATATCATCAAAATTGTAAAAATTTTTGATTTTCACAAATTGTTGTTCACGTATCCAGATTTAGATTTCACTGTTTATCATAAAAGACGTAAGTAAAACCATCAGTGACGTTTTAACTGATATGATGACAAAATGACACATTCTTGATACTGAATTTAGTACCACTGGTTATTTACATGCATTTTCATCAAAGGAATACAATTTGTACTAAATTTATTATTTATACAGCACTAAAAAGCAGACCAAAATGAATAAATAAGTTTTTATTATGAGAAACGTTTTCAGCTTTCTTATACCATCTTCAGCTCTTACAAAATATTTGGATTGTAGAACAAAATATTTTAGAACAAAAACAAAATGGTAGAATTAAAGAACGAAGAACGGGAAAATTTTCCCATTCGTCTTTCATAAACGTTTCTCATAATAAAAAGTTATTGATTCATTTTGGTCTGCTTTTTAGTGTTGTATAAATAATAAGTTATCAGTAAGATACCAAACTAAAGCAGTAAATTTGGGAACTATATTTGTACTAAAGTCTGAATGTGGCATAATTTGAAATACAGTATTTCTGACCATTTAAGAAAGCCAGATTTGCCCTTTTAAGTGTAGCAAATCATAAAATCTATTTCATATGTTTTATGATTTGCTACATTTTATATTTATATAAAAATTCATACAGTATATAAATGATTTTTATACATTTTTTTATGGAAATGAAATTATCATAGCTATGTTCTTAAATTATATTCTTCTTGTTTTGTATGAGAAAAAAACCTGCTGGTTCACAAATTCAAAATAAAAATTAGAGAGACAACAAGCTTTTAATAAAAATTACTTCCTCCATAATTTGTTCAGAACCTTGTTTAATTTAAGAATATTAAACCAAATTTTGTCTAATTACCTTTTTATACTAAAGGAATTTAATGAAATAGTAGTACTGATAATAAATTGATATCAATTACCTTATATTATATTATTTCAAATTCATTTGAAATAATATTATATAAGGTAATTGATATTATCATAGATTAATGAAGGATGAAATATTTGAATTAGAATTATAAATACTATGATTACAAACAGGTTAAGGGATCACTAATACTAGACATTGAACCTCAGATATGAAAGTCACTAGAGAGAGATTTAGTATTTTTCTATTCTTGTTTTATTGAGTTCTGTGGCAGAATTATCTGAGCATATTGCAATACATTCAGCCAAGACAATTATATAATGAAAATTTAAAATTATATTCTTCCACTAATATTAATTTTAGAAAGTTTTTAATATCTATGTATTTTTTCAATGTTGAAGTAGAAATCATATAATTATTTTTATAAATTTATTCATAAAAAAGTTGAAAGTTTTAATTTTTGCTTAATATTCCTTGGTAGAAACAAAGCATATTATTAGTAAAGATCTTGCAAACTGTTTTCAGTTTCATAAATATCAGATTATTAGTTAATTTCTAGCACTTACTGAGGGTAAACTCTTTTACTAGATTTTTAGTTAATTTCTAGCACTTACTGTGGGTTGAGTAATTCATTTTCTTCTTCAAATGATCGTTTTTTTTTTTTTTAAAAACGATCATTTGAAGAAGAAAATGAATTACTCAACCCACAGTAAGTGCTAGAAATTAACTAAAAATCTAGTAAAAGAGTTTAAGCAGTGTTCTATTTAAGCATAATGTATCACAAATATCAGTTCGTATTCACAGTTATGGGAAGAATTACTTATTGTCGCATTTCCCAAACAGTTTCTTTGATGGAACACTTCACGAATCCTCGGATTTTTACAGAACACTTTCGTTATTTTATATAATGGGTAGATATTAATAGTAAATAAAGTAAGCAAATAAGTATAAGAGTTAAGAAAAATTTATTATCAAATTATAATTATGTAAAATAAACACACAAAAATAATAAAATAAACTAGTGACATAAAAAAGTTTATTAACACTGCTTATACTCAGGTGATTAAGGAAAGTAAACTACTAGCACTAAAAGCAGCTGAGAAGTTCAAACCAATAAAAGCTTTAAAAAAAACTTTAATAGTACTAATGCTTTTGTCTTGACACCATCATCAGGTACTACATTATAAGAGTTCGAATGGAACATTCGAACTCTTAAAGCGTTAGTACTATTAAAGTTTTTTAAAGCTTTTATTGGTTTGAACTTCTCAGCTGCTTTTAGTGCTAGTAGTTTATTTTCCTTAAACTAGTGACTCTAGTTTCAACTCAGCATAGCATTTAAAATCATACAAGGCTTATTATTTTCATAATTTTTAATGGAAGACTTATTGACTTCTCACGGAATATAATTTAGGAAATGCTGACTTAGCTTGAAAGAAGAAGATAGCAAAAATTAAAAATTTCTTCCTCTGTTGAGTTGTTCATAAATAATCATAATCATTCTATGATTAATATTTTGATTTCACCCATTAATTATCTGTGTTTATTTCTACAGGTTCTATGAGGTGATCAAGAACTAATATTCATTGGACAAGTTTGCGGTAGATACATTTTGAAAATTCTTTTAAAGTTTCCAGAAAATTGTTTTCTTTTCTTCCATAGACCCACTTTTCCTTATTAAAGGATTATTATATTTTACATTAGATTACATAGTTTAGTGAATGAAGCAGAAACAACATTTTATTTAATTAAAACACTTCACAAATTAATTCAAATGCATTCTAAATTTTCATCCAAAATTTTCTTGTTCATTAGATATAACTGAAGTTGGGGATAAAATCTAGTCATAAACATAAAAAATAGAGTACGAAATATATATAACATAGATAATGGCAATAGTAACATATTAGAAATAAATTTCTTTCAGAAGCAATATATGAGATCAACAGTTGAGGTTTCAGTTTAAACAAAACTATCCAAGCTTAAATAATCCTAATCCAGCCAAACTTCCCCTAGCGGTTTATTTTTGAATAACTCCAAATTAATAGTTATTTTTAATTTATGCTACAGTGCCATCATCTATTGGATTAATAATTATTTATTTAAATTTAATCTAAGATGGCGCCATCTGTTATTTAATAATTGAACTTTAATTTTTACTAAATTCCCGAAAATAAAAAATCTGCCTTGGCCTGGAGTCGAACCAGGAATTTTGGGTTACCGTCCCAATGCCTTACTAGGTGGGGGAAACACGAAAAGTCACCGCCCGGTTATCCCCCAATACAGGTGTAAGGCTAATTACGACAGGGTTTTGCCTGGTGCTCTGAAGGGATCGTTAACGACACTACACTTTTACTACCCCAGTGCCACTCAACTCTCAGCACGATACCATACACCTTAGTTTGGGTAGGGCTCTCTCTTAGTCTGGCCCCTTACCTTCGACCTTTCCAGCATGGGAGACCCTACCAGTAGCAAAGCTACCGCTGGCATAGCTCTCAGGATCATTGGAACACGCAAGCTCCCTCACCACGACAAGGTGGAGACGCCAACGAGGGAGTATATTAATTATTAATTTTATAATAGGTTCATCACTGATTTTTCTGGCAATGGATAGTCTAGCACCACTTTAGCTCAGATAAAATTACAAAAGCTCATTTGAAATTCCCTTAACAACTAATGGATTTCTTGCATATAATATGCAAAACTGATTTTTATTTAAATGAAAAAAAAATCAAATAATTTTTGTTTTAAATTGATTATTAACTTACAAAATATATGAAATATGATATTAAATATTGATATTATATCTTAGATACGTTATCATCAAACTGGAATTAAAATAAAAATCTAAATTTTGCAAAAATATACTTTGTTATAATATGATGTACAATAATCAAATGTATTTACCATATTTATTGTAGCATTAAACATAGAAATAATCTCAAATTTGATCATAAATTATGTCATACATAGTAATTAACCATATTCAAATTTTATAAATTATCTGCATAATTACTATATTTGCAAAATATTCATCCTTTAATTTTTTTTCTGTATTTAGGAAAGAAAATTAATAAAGATATTTGTATAATTTTTCTGTTTTGATTTTATTAACGTATATAGCTGATAACAAATATCAGAGAAATTTTAGATGAATATTTTCCATTATTTTGAGTCTCCATAGAAGCAAAGGCATTACTACCCTACACTGCTCAATGGTAATATAAGATTGTATAGTACCAGCTCTTAGAGCAGGCAATAACTCAAAAACCTCTTCAAAACACAGGAAAACTTTTTTAAAACTTTTCAAAAAAGTTTTTCTGTGTTTTGAAGAGGTTTTTGAGTTATCGCCTGCTCAAAGAGCTGGAACTATACAAGTTATACTCCATAGAAGTATTATTCAAATAGCAAATTGAAAGATAGAGAAATAAACTGAAACCAAAATTTGCAAAGAAAGTTTTGCAGTAACAGATGAAATGGAAATGTCATTCAACACCTATTGCTGGAAGTGGAAATCAATGTTCTGACTTTGTGATTCATCATTGTATTTTTTATATATATTGGTGCAGTTATCTACATTAAAAATCAACAAAAAATAATATTGTCTATTATATAAACAATAGAAATTTTATGCTACATGTAAAGTGCATGTTATAAATGTATCTGAGAAAATGTGATATTTATTTCATATTGTAATTTGTTTAAAATAGAAATAATATCATTTTTAATCATTTAAAATTGTATTTTATATCATCTTTAATGAAAACTTGAGTGCTTACTCAATGGTTCATTCCTTTGAAGTGTGAAGTGAGAAGAGTATAGGAGATATGAGGAAAGATGGAAACAGTTCTGCCAGAGAAAATACAATAAGCAGAAAAGAGAGAATACTCTTTAGTTTGCTCTTATGACATGTATAAGACAGGATGAATTTTCTTCTATCTATGGGATATTTTATAATACTTTTAGTGAAAGAAATAGAATATATATTGAGTGATTTTCTTCATCCTTCAGATTACATAAAATGAAAAGCATGAGAAAAAGAGGGAAAAAATCTTGCAAGAACTGTGACAGGTCACTAGCAAAAAAAAAAAAAGAAGGGGCACTCTTTGGCTGCTTCTTATGACATATAATGATATGATGGAGGAATTTATAATTCACAGATGGCATTTTATAATACTATATTAAAAAACTGAAATTATTCAGCAGAAAATGCATTTTTATAAATTTGATAGCATTTAATCAAATTAGAACCATAAATAAGATCATGGACATCTATTCAGTTGGAAAATACAATCCAAAAGGCTCTAGAAATCAATAATGCCAAAAAATCAATGATATATCTGTATTAAACATTTTAATAAATCTAATAAATAAAAATTAAAAATTAATTTTTAAATTTTATTTTATAGAAATAGATTCTCTTGTTTAGTATAATATAAACTTAGTAGTATGTATTAAATACTGCATTAATAATCTTAAAAATATGTTAATTATCCTTTACAATATAAATTAGATTTAATATTAATAAGTGTCCACTTTTTTAAACCAATTTAAATAATTTTGATTACTTTAAGAAATCTATTTGCAATAGTCTTAAAAATAAAAATAAAAAAAATACATGGAATATAACTATAAAATTTCATTAAAATTTAAAACTATAGAAAAGTAAAATTTTAATGAATTAAGTATTTAATATAATAAAATGAAAATAAAAAACTGAAGCAGAAATATTTAACAATATTTAGATTATTACAAATAGTTAATGTTTATACAGTTTGAGTATCCCTAATCCAAAATATTTAGGACTAAGAATATTTTGGATTTTTCCAGATTTTGGAACATATGATTATGGTGGAGTTGAAGAGAAGTGGAAAAAAATTATTGAACCTTTCAAGGTTCAATAGGTCACTATTGAACCTTTTTGATATTTTTAATAATATATAAACAACCTAACAGAAAATAAATAGAAACATTTTTCACTGACAGTATTTCATCATTTTCCGAATCACAATGGTGTACTATGGCTGTGCACACACTATTGTGCTATCTTTGATAGCACAAATAGTGAGTCATAATCCTATTCAAAGGGCTCTTTGATTTGAAAGCCCAGGTTTTGGAATATTTCAGATTGGGATATTCAGCCTGTATCATTTTTTCATATTCAGTAATAACTCATAAAATATATCTAATCAAGCATAAATATTTATTTTTTTAGACAACTCTTGATGATGTTGAAGCTTTATTAAAGCGACATGAAAACTTTATCAATACACTTTTAGCTCAGTAGTGTGTGTAAAAAGTAACAACTGAGTAAAAGTAAAATTTTAGAAAGTTAAAAAAAAATATGAAATTCTAAGACCAACTATAACAAAATTATTGTAAGATAACCTAGTTTAAGAAAATCTACTTAACAAAACAAACTGTCCAATACTATCAACTAAATACTATCCTTATTCTTTAATTAATGAAAGAAACCAGACAAATTATATATAAATAGAATCAGTAGAAGCTAATCTAAATAAATATTATAAAATTCACACTCTACAAGAGAGTTCTGCGAAAGAACGAACGACGGTTGCTAAACCTAGCAAGGTTTACTGTGCTATGCCTAACAGATATAGAAAAGTAGTCCTAAATCACCAAAATGTGCTATGCCTAACAGATATAGAAAAGTAGTCCTAAATCACCAAAAAAATGACTAAAACTAGATAAATTATATATGAATAGAATCAGGAAAACGTTAACTAACTGAATATAACAAAATTGAAGACCTACACACAAGCTTCACAAAGAAACAAGTAACAGTCTCTAGCCTAACAAGGCTTATCGTACTAAGCCTAATAGAAATCTAAATATAGTCCTAAATTACTAAAAAATGACTAAAACTAAACAAATTATATATCTATAGAACCAGAAAAACGTTAACTATCAGAATATAACTAAATTAAGAACCTACAAAGAAGTTTCGCGAAGAAACGAGTAACGGTTGCTAAGCCTAACTAGGCTTAGTTAGCTAAGCCTAATGGAAATCTAAAAATAGTCCTAAATTCCTAAAAAAAACCACTAAAATTAGACAAAATATATATCAATGGAATCAGAAAAACGTTATCTATCAGAATATAACAAAATTAAGTACCTTTATGCAAAAAAAACTTGGTTTTGAAAATAGCTTGAAGGAGCTCACAGAAAGTCACCAACACACTCACAGTGAAGCCACCAATCCCTTACAGTTTAGTCAGTATAAGAAAACTTTCGAAAAAGAATAACATTAGAATTTTAACTGAAATAATTTGAAAAATTCAATTTCCGTCTCCTTTGTTACCATGGAGACCCAAAAATTATTATTAAATGTAACTACATTCATTTTTTATTAAACCACTTTTTATAATAACTTATAATAACCTTTATAATTTATAACTCATATATTGTGGGATTTAGGAATAATAAAGGTAGTGTAGAAAATAAGGATAAATCGAGTATACATAGTTCCCATGATGAATTTGAATAGAAATATAAGAGTATATAGGAATGACAATGAGATCTTTAGAGAAAAGACTGCAGGAACATAGAAGTGATATACAAGTGGCCAAGATGAGCACAGCACTGAGTAGAAGAGTATATGAGGAGAATATCAGGATAGAAGGGAGGAGGCTAGAGTAATAAGACAGTGTGATAGTAGAGATGGGGCTTTATTTAATGAAACACTGGAAATTGTAAAAAATTGAGAAACAGAAATGTGATAAATGATTATCCAAGTAAAGGGCTAGTCCTATCATGGAAGTATGCATTATGAGAAAAAATGTTTTAAATGAGGGATGATTAATTGTTTATTATAAATTATTATAAAAAACTTTAATAAAAAATGAATGTAGTTACATTTAATAATAACTTTTGGGTCTCTATGGTAACGAAAGAGACCGAAATTGAATTTTTCAAATTATTTCAGTTAAAATTCTAATGTTAACTTTTTTTGAATGTTTTCTTGTACTGACTGAACTGTAAGAAAAGTAAATGAAGAGGACCAAATTAAATATGACTTATAAGGCCTGACGGCCCACAGGCCTGAGGATGATATTGACAGGCGTTGGCCTAAAGTGCAGTGAGAGACTCACGTAAGGATGGGTAATGAGAGTTGGCAGATAAAACAGAGACAACGTTCAACAAGAACAACTTCCTTTGTTTAGAGAGACTTACAAGCCATGATTAACAACCCGTGACATTTGAGAGAGAGATACCTGTATTATCCCGAGTTCGACTCAAACGATGATTACAGGAATCTTGGCCGTCGATCAACAGATCGGCCAGATGACATTGTCAAAGTCTTTAGTCCAACACACACACACACACAGTCTTTAGTCTCTTTGCAGGAATTCGTCGAGTAATTTCCAAGGATTCGTAGATGAAAGGGAATTGATGCACCAGTTAAAGCAGTTGACTGTCAAAGAATTTAGTAGATTCAACGGGCTTCCAAACCTAACACGAATCTCAGCGTAATCCTGGAATAATCTGAAGATTATCGGTCTAAGAAAAACGAGAGTTGAAACAGGGAGAACAAACGGAGATCCCAGGAAGGTAGAATGAGGAGGAGATTGACAGTAAAAGAGCAAGCCCCGATTTAGGGCAGCACGGGCTCTTAAATACTCGGGACCTTCTCTGACCCTTTTTTATGGGCTGAGAACTAAGATGTTTATTTTCTGGGAATGTTCTCTGAGCTAGGTGCTAACTATTCAACCTGCACGTATTGTCTCGCAATTTATTGTTATTGGGGATGAGAATCCACCTGATGATCGAAATACGACGCGCTATGTCGCCATCAGTTTGATATGTTTATTTTAACAGGTGTTTTTCTCTCTTGTTCAAATTCCTTTCTATTCCTGCTATTTCTCTTACTTTGTCTTAATTACATATAATTATATTTTAGTTATATTCAGAGTTCCGAGTCTCCACACAGTTAAAACGATTTTATTATTATTGAATAAAAAAGAGTATATATTTTAATTTATAGATTGCTAGTAGTGTTTGAATCTTATACCCAATTCACATGTTAAACTTTGAGCTGGCTTAAGTAATAAAGCCGGTTTAAGATTTATGATGTGAACAGAACCGATTTAGTTTCGACAAAGTAGCTCAGCCTAATTCACTTCTATGAAGAAGCTTAAATCGGTTTGTGAGGTTACAAGCTCTCCACATGGTCTGCTATTTCATTTAATTCAACATGGCTGATGTAACTCGATGGGACGATGTCATCGATGGACTGCAATGGATGGTGTAAATAAGGAAAATAGTTTTCTTTATATTTTCTTTTCTTCTCTATGAAATTTTATTTTATTTAATAGATATTGATGAATTTCAGTATTGATGAAAGACGTCATCAAGTATTATCTCGAAGACAGTCTGTTAAGGAAAAAGCTCATCAAAGAAAACAAATTCTCTTGGCATCTCATGCTTATCAAGAATTTCGAGCAGATGCAAATGAGGTACTATGATTTTTTTTCTTTATTATAATTTACAGATTGGTTAAAATTTAATTATTTGAGATGGTATATGGAAATAGTCTTTTTCAATGGAATAATTGCTATTTTTACTGGATCTCAATCCACTTTTAACATATTTTCTGAAAGAAAATAAATCATATAAGATCTAAATGTTACGTTTTGAAATTGGTGTTTTTATAATGGTTAAATTTTCACAACTTGGGTAATGATTGTATAATTAATATTACAATTACTTATTGTGAAGACAGACAATAAACAAATCCATCCATTTCCTTGATTATTATTGTTAATATGTAAAATTTGTAATTTTATTATTTATATAATTATATCAAAATGAAACATTATATATTTGCTATTCCCATTCACTCTTTTGAAGGATAAACAATGGTAGCTTTTGAGAAAACAATATGAAAAATTATATAATTTTTTTAGCCCTGATGTATAAAAAACATTCTGAAATAAGTTATTTATTAACATAGGTATGGTTATAATGAAAAATTTGCAAATTCATGCAATACATGAGCTGAAAAATCACAATAAATATCTTTTATTATATATATAATTTATTGTGCATAAAACATAATTATAATTAAATAAAACAATTTAGCTCATATTGCATTGTAAATTTTAGAAGAACTTTTAAATACATTAGGTATCATCATCATCATCATTTATTTTAAATCATTTTCATAAGAAAAATATTACTTTTACATACTAACCAAACCTCAGGGAACTTTTAATCCAAATCCTATACTAATCAGCCATATTTTAATCCCAGATCTATCGGTAAGGTCCGATATCGCTAATCAAAAATTATGTCTAAATTAATATAACTGTCTGGAGAATTAATCTGCTCGTTGGCCTCGGTGGTCTAGCGTTTATGATGTTGGGACGTTAGCCCAAAGGTCCCCAGTTCGATCCCGGGCTGAGGCGGATTTTTTCTTCAGATAATTTAGTTAAAAAATTCTAGTTTAATTATTAATTAATAGATGGCGCCACTCATTGATTTAAATAAATTAATTATTATTCTAATTACGTGATGGTGCTAAGATTAGTTCAAAATTAATTCAATCTTTAAAATCCGGTTAAAATCAAGGGATTAAAATATGGCTGATTAGTATAGGATTTCGATTAAAATATTACTATTTTTAATTCTAAATATAAATGTTTTATTAATTTATTAATGAATTATATTTTTAATGAAAATATATTTACAAAAGATATCAATATTAATTATTCAAATTCAATATGAAATTTATGTAGCTTTATTATGAATACATATTTCAATGATATATAAAAAATATAATCAGTTTGAACTTCTTTTTAGTTAACTGCATGGATACAAGAAAAACTAAAAACTGCTTCAGATGAATCTTATAGAGATCTTACAAATCTTGAAAGAAAATTACAGCGTCATGAAGCTTTTGAAGCAGAATTAAAAGCAAATGAAGAAAGATTAGATTCCATTAATTCTGTAAGTAATCAAATAATATGGTAGAGAAAAGAAAACTCATGAAATTTATTAAAATTCAATTCGTTTGTATATAGACAATAAAACTAGATGACTAATAATGTTAATAAAAACTAGACTATCATGATATGATGAAAACTAGACTAATAATGTTAATGAAAAATTCTCTCCTTTAATTTATTTTATTATAGGAGTAAATATTATTTTAAATTAAATTCAACTTTTTTCATTGTTTAACAATTTTCTTATATTTATTAAGTTGAGAGTGAACAATTTGGAAAATTTGACTATGATGTAAAACAAAATTAAAATTCCAATATTAAAGAAGAATTTTTCAAAAAAATTTGGAAAAATTAGAATTCTCTTAAGCTCCTTCTCATATGCTCATAAACATTTGCATTGCATATAAATCAATAGAGAAAAAAATAATAATGCCTGCTTTTTGACATTCTTCATATAACTACTGCTAAAATATACAATAAAATGATAATTAATCATTTTTAAAAATAGCCCATCACTTTGTAGCATTATAATTGCTATTTTCAATACTGCTTTTTGATGTGGGTAAACAAATTATTAAATTTTGAATTATATTTTCACAGAAAAACTTTTAACCAAATTCTTCATTCTCATATATTTTATTTTTCTGATTTCGGATTTTTATTTAAGATATTTATTACATTTTAAATAATGATTAAGATGTTCCTAAATACAATCAACATCTTATTTTATATGTACTAATAAATTTTGAAATAATTTCTTAGAAAGACGATTGATATAGCTTAACAGCTAACTATATAATTAGAAAATAAATATTAGAGGATAGTAGATAAAAGATAAGATAAACTAACTTCAAGATTTAAATAAATGATTATTATGTTATAACCAGAAATGTCATACATGCACATCATAAATTCTGACCCCATTATTACAATATGTAATGATTACTGTATATTCAATTTTTATAAGACAAAAATTAAATTATTTATCATTTATTGTAAAGATAGAGAATTCTTTTATTAAGAGATCATCATTATTAATTACCAATATCAATATTATACATCTTATTTTAAAAAAAATTCCAGAAAAAATTTTTTCTTGGATGAAAATTGTTACAATATAAACAAGAAAACATATTGGAGAATATGACAAAATTAAAACATAAAATTTAATATAATATGAAATTTAGAAGATATCCAAGTTAAGATATCTTATAATTTTCTAAAGTTGTGTTTATTGCCCTTGTTCATTTGCCCTTCCCATTGATGTATTGTCTCTAAATGAAATAGATCATTCATGGTCATAATATCTACCTCTTTATTTATGAATGAAATAGGAAGTGCATTTGTTTTGACTTTGGGTAAAGATTTATGAATGTAAGAAATATTATACTTTTGTTTGTTTGCATAATTATGTTAAAGACATATTAGATTATATAAAAATTCATTAAAAAATCAATAATCTATGAAATAATGATTTTTTTTATTAGTTTATTCCAAAAATTTTGCAAACTATGAACTAAACTTTTAAAAAACAAAAGCACTAATTGCAGTTAAGTCTATAAAATCAGTATAAATATTTATTAAAAAAAAGTTTTTTGATCTTCAAACAAGATCTTCAAACAAAATTTTTAAATATCAATTTAAAAATTTTTGTATTCTAACTTGTAAGAACTGAAAACTGATGAGGATTTTGTTTGAAAATCGAAAGCTTTTTTTTTTTTTAATAAATATTTTTACTGATTTTATAGACTTAACTGAAATTAGTGCTTTTGTTTTTTAAAAGTTTAGAAGATACTTGATAGAAAATAAGGTTTTATGCATTAAGAAGACTTATATTAATAAAATTGACAAATTTTAAATAAATTGTGCTTAATTACCTGTGCATGATTGCAGATTAGTGGATAAATGTATGGCCAGTTACAGATTAAATTATAGGCATACCTTGTTATTGCAACAGTTACATTCCAGACTATTGTTATAAAGCAAATCACAGCTTTTTTTCATTTGTTAATGCATATAAAAGCCTAAAATCATATTTACACTATTATTCATTAAGTGCACAATACCTCTAGGCTCAAAAAGTTTGAACATATGGCTGGATTTTAAAGTATTCACCATCACCTTAGTGAATCCAGGTTCAATTCTAGTTATTTAACTAAATCAAACTGCACAAGACAATTATAATACTTAAGATACTAGAGAGCACTAAACTGCAATAGAATATTAACACTTTATTTATATACATTGCGCTAACGTTTTCGGCTTTACAGTCATCTTCAGGCGCTGTTCGAATCTAAAGTTCTAAGAACTTTCTTTAAAAAAGAATATACAGTTGCTATGGAGTTTAGATGTCCTCGTCCAGTTTTACTAACCGAAAATTAACATTAATTTGTTAATTGGTATCATAAAAGGTGATGGATCTTTGTTAATAAGATTGGTCTATGCTTACAAATCTCATTAATCAAATAGTTGCTCGCACTAAGTGAAAAACGGTATCATTTTTATAAGTCTTACTAATCGAATATCGCATTATTCAAACTCGCACTAATTGAGGCCTACCTGTATTAAAATAATTGTTTATTGCAAGAAACTGTATTAAAATTCAACTGTAATTTCACACAACATAATTTATAATGAGAAGTTTGAACACGAAGATGTGATGTAATTGTTTTAAGATAGTTATAAGTAAATCTGTTTAGTTTAACTAGTGTGAACGACTAATAAATCCAGTTTGTTGACAGCTAGCTTAAAATAAATCTATTTAAGAATTAAGATTGCTTACTTTGTATCAAATTGGGTTTTAGATATGTTAGAAGTTTAGAAGTAGCAGTTAAGCCAAAGACTTGAATAATTTGTCAATATTATATTGATACATCCAATTAAAAAAATTTTTTAAATAAATATCTTTTCTCAGATGGAAAATGCTACAATAAAAGCAAGTAAATATATCAGAAAATATTAAAAAAATTTGAATATGAAATTCAAATTAAAAAAAAATTAAAAGTTTTATGTAATATACAAATTAGAATCCTTAAAATTGAAGAATTATATTTCATGCTTCCTGCTGTGATGTTTTATTGCTGTTTTGTGTGACATCACACACATCTCCAAATGATTTTGGATCGCCCCAAGTAATAAAATCAACCCCTCTGTTTACAAATGAAACAGCAGGTGCATTTGTTTTGACATTGGAAAAAGGCTTACAACTGAATCAAATATGATACTCTACATAATTTTGATAAAGAAGTATCATATTATTTAAACATTCATTAGAAATCAATAAATTATAGTAAAAAATGATTTTTTTTTTGTTTTAGAAGATAAATATTTTACTGAAAAAAAGATTTCATATATTCGGAAGAGTTATTTTAAAATATGAAAATTTTGCATAATTAATAGTTAATAAGTTCACATATTAATTTGCATTTTATCATCCTTGATTAATTTCATGTTACTACTACCAGGTTAACATAAGGATTTAAGGTCTAATTTACTTAACCTATAAAAGTTTTTTAAGTTATTTGTTATTTTCTATTGACGATGGCATGCATTTGATATCGATTGTGATACATTATCATTAATTACATGGCAGATCTTGTTTTTCATGGTTAATTGAAGAGCCTCAATCATCTTCATTTCTTATACTGGAATTAACAACTTTTGCATGGCCTATTTTTTATATCTATGATTTTCTTGTAAAATTTTTTGACTATTGCTATAAGTATGTTTCCTTTCATGATATCATCCTTGTCTTCATTAATTCTTCATTTCAGACTTCTTCCAGTACTTTCCATCTATTCATCTTTTGAGTTTGTTTGTTATTTTTAATGCTGATATAATATTCCTTACAAAAGGTAAAAAAAAACTATTTACGCAATCTTAGGAATGATAAAAATAAGGCCTCCCTAAATTCCTATGTAGGAGTCATATTATCTTGGTATAAATATTGGTATATCTTGGTATATTATTAAACAATAATATAAACTTAAAAGAAGAATATAAAGGAAATACTTGAAGACTGAAACAAAGAATTATTGAAAACAAGGGTGATATCATGAAAGGAAATTGTTGCAGACAAAAAATAAAAGAAAAAAAAAATGTTAATTTTGGCGGTCTTTTGGGCGGGATTCTTCTGCCCTTGGAATGTATAAACAAGAGAAAAGCGCGCGAATTAAATATAAACAATTAAATAGAGGAGAGTTCCTTGCTAGAACGGTGTGTATAGTTTCTCTTTCTTACTGACAAGGGGAGGTTGCATCTATCGGGTCTGGGATTTAGACAATTTTTATATATGTTAATCTAGTCAAAAATAAGGAGACACGTGTTCGAGCTTTCCTTCGAATGCACCTCAGAACATGCAAAATCGGCTTCCAAAAATCTTAATTTTCTGATATCACTACTATATACTATTAAAAACGTCTTGTCCAGAACGTGTGGGCGTGGCCTGATGGTTATGACTGATCAAAGATCATGTAATTTATTGGTTTCAAATTTTTATCGAATTTTAAGTGCTAAAGTCGGGGTAGGCTCATACATGGGTTTTGCATTTTTACCAATTTTCAAACTCAGAAGTCGGGTTTGGCTTATACACGGATCGGCTTATATTCAAGTATATATGGTATTTATAAAAATACTGATTTTAAAACAATAGATATTAAATTCAACATAATTACAGCACTGAACAGCAGTTAAATATTTAAAACTTTTAATTAAATGTAACTTTTTCAGTTAATATTAGCTGAAAACATTATGTTTAGGTAAAAGTTGTAAATATTTGCCTGCTGTTTAGTGCTGTAATTATGTTAAATTTAAGTACACATCATTTTCATTCAATAATCTTATAAACATGAACTACAGGATAATAAATTATACTTGTTTATATTATTAATTCATTTTTTATTTCTTGATATTAAATTTATATATAAAAAATTAAACAGCACTGATCAGGAGAAAAATATTTTATTTTCAACCTGTTTGTGAAATTATCTTCAACTATATTGCTGACAGCAGTATAGCTACAAAGATCTCATCAGTATGTTAAAACATTTCTGTAGTAAAACTTTTTTGCCTAATCATTACTGTTTATTTTTTTTTTATATTACTGTCAATACAATGAATATCTACTTATATATTATATATTTAAATTCCACTTCAATAGAAATTCATCTTCAAAAAGTTTGATAACAAATTATTATTTAACAAGAAAAGAAATCACAGATCTGCATAGAAACAAATTTTATTTCACACAAGAAATTTTTCAGCTTTTAATCAGTGGCAGATTAAATAGTAAGCAGACTAAGTGGCCGTTAGGGCCACGGAATACCAAAGCGCCTCGAGGTCTTAAAATGTTTTATTATTAAGATTTGAGGAAAATTATGTTTTTTGTATATATCAAATAATTATATTTTGTTGTCCAAATATCATAATAATAACATTGATGTTTGTACTTATGTAGATGAATTTGACCATTTTTTAATATTTCTAAAATCAAACAAAGACACCATAAAAACCACACCAGACATCTATCGAGCCACCAAAGAAATGTCTTGCACATTTCCAAATGTTTAATATTATTGAAAATTTTTTAACAATTCCCTTATCTAATTCATCAGGAGAAAGATTGTTTTCTGTTTTAAAGCATGTATAAAATTATTTAAAGAATACTATGGGAAAAGAAAGATTAAATAATATGGCCATTCTGTATAAAGAACAGGAAATTTTAAACCAAATTGACACTGCCAAAATAATTGATGAATTTGCAAGAAATAAAGCAAGACAAAAATTCATGTAAAAAATATATTTTTTAATAAATTTATTTAGTGTGTTTTGGTATGAAATTTTTGATTACTTTTCTTTTGTTAATAACTTAATGAGAGTTTTCTTGAAACTTTTTTTTTCTAACTTGAGTTTGAGGGCCTTAAAACTTTTACTGCTTGGGGCCCCCACTTGACTTGATCCCTTCTGCTTTTAATAAGATCATTATCAACAATATGAATAAATAAGTGAGCTATTACAGAACAATTGCAACTTTTAGTTTTAAATATACTACAAATACTTTTCACAAAAATACACTTTATTCCCAAAATGCTTTTGATTATTTTTGTACCAGCATAAAATGATTTTATCTTCTCATATAACAAAATTATATTATTAAATTACAGATAGAATTAATTTATTTCTAAAACAAAATATTTTTCTATTATTTATTTATAAACAAATGTTTAATGTATTTAATATTGTATTTATAAGGAATGTAAATAATAAATAATTTTAATTATTACTCCTACTAGGTATCAAAGGAGATTTTGGTGATAGAGGTTTGCCTGGTGATGAAGGAAATCCTGGTTTATCAGGAATTGATGGATATCCAGGTCTAAAAGGTAAATTAATTATATATGTAATTAATAATAAATTTTTAGCAAAATAATGTTAGGATTAAACTTCAGATAGAACCAAAGTACAGTATATATGGTATAACAATAAATAAATGTATAAGCCTTATTTCGAAGTGGATAAAAGAGATATAATTTATTATGGAAGTACTTTTGACTTCATTAAGTCATCATCAACCATACATAAAATTTATAATTTGAATACCATATTCAAATTATAAATTCCCTAAAATCATTTGATAAAACTAGCCAGTGGTAAATAGCAGGTTAAGAAAGGGAATATTCTATTTTATTTTCACGCGTGAGAAACAATGTCATGTCACAAACATCACTGACAAAAAAGAAATAGATTCATTAAAATGGAAGATGTTTGTAAAATTTATTGATTTTTTGTTTTATGTTAATTATTCTACATCCTCCTTATCTACTAATTATTGCATAATTATCGTCTGAAAGATAAAATTTAACAACCTACCAGAAAGCCCACATCTCAGGCGAACACATTGCACCATCTATTGAATAAGTTATAAAATTATGCTATATTTGAATTTTTTAATTTTTTTTAGAACGGGTGTTTAAAAAAATATATTTAAGTCACAAACTCTAAGTTCAGCTCATAGAAACTCAAATCAAAAAGATTTATAAAGTTTCATTGTATAGTCTTCAAGCTATTTCAGTCTGAAGTTGTATGTGACACTAATGAGGATAAACAAATTATTATATAGATTGTACCATTTTTAATTTTTGATTTGTTACCTGTTTTTTACATAAAGAAATATATTTAGTCTTATAAAGTTTGCAAGCACCCTATATTTTTATCACTTGCGTCCTGTAAATATCTCTTTTGCCATTTAACACAATAATGATGCCATAATATCTTTAATCATTCCTATTGCTTATTATTTTAAATATCTCATCCTTTTTCCTTTGTCATCTAAATATCTTATTTCATTATCATTCTTGCAATTATTTTCCAATCTGATTGTGTGTTCTTTTCTCCTGTCCTTAATTTCTTATGATGATGATTCTATTATAAAAATCCAAAAGTACTTGCACAATGTATAATTTAATTATTTCTTTATTTTATTATTAAAGGATTAAATTATACAATAAATTCTTTAATGTTATAGAATCCTATTGATTACATCAGAGCTATATCAAGACACACAATTACAGAACATATTGCTTTTAGAAAAAACTTATTATTTTTATTTCTATATTTTTATACTGTTAAAGTATTTTTGTATCAGCAAACATCATGTCATTTTTTTCATTACAATGATTATTATAGAATATAAAAATGATGTTTATAAATAAACTACAGTAAGACCCTGTTTAACACAGGGGATACATTCCAAAAAAACCAAGTGCTAAACGAAACAGCATTAAACAAAATCATCTTAAAATGTAAATAATGGGAATATGTGAAACGAGACAGTAAAAAATGTGCGTATCATTTTTATTTTATAACATGTATTATTATTATTGTATTACATTAATTATAGACGTTTTCATTGCTAATATCAATTTGTATTCATAAATCATTCATAAAAATCAAAAATATTCAAGTAAACAATTTGTTTGTGATGAGGAAGGTTCTTCTTCATTTGATACTTTTTTTCGTTAAGAATCATCTAATGAAAAATTGTTTGCCTTTTCCTCTTTCATTCAGCAATCAACTGCCAATAGCAAGAATTGCATCCATAACACTTAGTCTTTGAACTTCTATCAAAATTTGAATCATTTTGCATAAACCAATCCAAAATTTCCGTAATAGTGGCAAAACTTTAACTGCAAAATAATATCGATGAATGTTCTTAAATATGAACTATGACTGCTGCAGACTTCATATAAACTGCACTGAACTGATATCAAACACATTGTGAAATGGCATAGGAGTATCAAAGCAAAAAATTAGTGCATTTCAGATTTATGTGAGTATGAACAAACAAACAGATTCTTAAAATATAAATTTTTAAGGTTAAAATATGAATTTTACCTTAAAAAAAACCGCACCAAAGTGAAGCAATAAAAAATATAGACTACGAAAATAACCACATTATATTGAAACAGCATTAAATGGAGCAGTGTTAAGAGAGATGTTATTGTATATTGATATTTTTTAAATATAAAATCATAGCAAATAAAATTTGATTATTAATTAATAGATAGTCTAGCTATATTTTAATAATTACATAATTAATTTCTAATAATTTGGTATAATTACTTTTAAGAGTTCTTTAAATATGTTTGAGTTAGTTAAATAATTTATCCTTGTAATTGGTTTGATTATTTCATTAAGTATTATATTTTATGATAGAATAGAAGAAGATGTATGATTAATACTTCATGATGAAATTAGATGATGGGAAGTTGATGTTAAATCAGTCTCAAAATTTATTTTGATATTTAAATTTGACAATGCTAGTGAAAGCATTTAAGTGCAAAGTTATAATTGAATTACAAAAGAAAAAATTTCAAAATTCAAATATTGGAGCAATTTTGCACTGATGGTTGAACTTGTGAGATTAAAATTCATTGTATTTTCAATGATATCTTCCAATAAATTTCATAAATATTTACCAATTTACTAAAAAATTATTAGAGAATCATGAAAGTTTGAACATCTGTGATTAATCTGCCAGTCACAGGCAATCAAACTATGATTAACAAATACCATATTAGAAGCTTGGAAATATAGATTCTATTGAAAGTTTATTTTATTACTAAAAATTAATCATATCATCTGAATGAAACCAAATATGATAGTGAAACCTATTATAGAAATAAGTTTTTAAAAGGAATAATTCTGAGAAAGAAAGTGCAATTAATAGACTGTTTTTTGAAAAACTTTATGCAAATAAATTACTCTATTCTCAATTACTCTTGCCATTGATGAATCAATAAAGTTCCAAACAAGCACACCAAAGCAGTGAAAATAACTCAGTTTAATTTAAAATACAAAAACGCTTTCGGTATTATCAATACCATCCTCAGTTGCACATTTAAATACATAGAATAGAACAAAGGAACAATTCTTTAAAATTTAACAGTAAATTCGAAGGAGATATAAATGTGAATAAAATAAACCAAATTAAATACAAGTAGTTATATTAATTTATAAAAAGGGGAAGGAATAATAATATCAATTAAATATTATTATGTACAGCATATTTCCAGGCTGTACTTAGACCATCCACTTGCCTGATATTAATAATATTTTCAGTTTCACTGTTTCTTAAGATTTCAGATTTTTCAGCAGTTGGTAACGCTTTGCGATCTTGTATATTTTTTTATAACGTGAGCATTTTGCCATAGAACCTTAGTGTCTATGGTTGTCTAAAGTCTAAGTTTGTTTTTATTCCATTGATGAATCTTCCATGTAAATAAGTTATATAAATAAGTTGGTTTTCTAGATTTGTTTATCTTTTCTCTTTCCTTATTGGTTTATATGTTAGTCTTTCACATAAATATCAGTTCATTATTATCCATTATAAAAGTAATATGAACTAATTAGTATAAAATATTAAATCAAACATGTCTTTCTGCATCTTGTAGTAATTGTTTTCATTTAAAATGCATATTGTCCAATATATTTTCATTTATAAATATTTAAAAATTATATTAAATAGAAAGCATTTAAAACTAATACTTTTATTTTAATAGGTGAAAGAGGTGAACCAGGTTTTCCTGGATATCCTGGAAATATAGGTAGTGCAGGGATGCCAGGAGATACAGGAATTTTTGGCTTACCAGGCATTCCTGGTTCAAAAGGTAATCCTGCATTTAAAGGACAAAAAGGTGATATGGGAGATCAAGGATTACCAGCAGGCGTGGCCACCTCTAACAAGAAGGAGGAGGTTTCAACCGACTCCGAGCCGGAGGTTGCAGCGAAGACGGCTAAATCGAAGTCGTCTCAGAAGAAGATCCGAGACCGTTCTTTCCGAGATGGAAAGAAGGAGAATGGTTCGAAGGTAGAGAGAACCACCTCCCAGTCTGAGAAGACTGCGGACCCACAGCAGTGACGACAGTACTGGCTCGTCTTCTGCCCCAGCCTCTGAGGACGAGGACTTCATCTTAGCGCCGCAGCTGCGGCGGCCCGGAGAGCTCTCTTTCTGGGAGGCAGCCACTTTTGTCAAAGTCAAACCCAGATGGAGCAAGAGGAACAAGAAAGGACAAGAGATCCCTTCTGATAATAAAAAGGAGGAGGAAACCAAGACGGTTCTCTCCAAGTCGAAGGAGGGAACCACGAAGGGCTCCCTACAGTGAACAAGACGGAGGAAGTCTCGACTGATTCCGAGACCGAGGTGGAGGCTAAGACGACGTCCAAGCCGCCAAAGAAAAAGATCCGGGACCGTTCTTTCTGGGATGGAAAGAAGGAGAAGGATTCCCATGTCAGGGAAACCGTCTCCCAGTCCGAGAAGACTGCTGACCCACAGCAGACCAGCCCAGTAGTAGAAAACGCAGCTGGTCAGCTTGGAAAATGAGCTCATCGAGCTTCTCGGCGACTCAGACAATAAAGTCAAGAAGGACGTCGGGAGCAAGATCTTGCTCATGTTCAGCCGGATGGCTCAGATGATGGCCGCTCAGGGTGCGGAGATTAGATCTCTCCGTGCCCAGGTCCATTAGCTGCAACAGGGTTCCCGATCGGAACCCCAGACCCAGCCGAAGACGACGTCTAAGGCGGGAAAGAAAAGTCCGAGACCAAGGAGTTGGAGAAAGGGGAGGCTAGTAAGCCCAGCTACGCCAAGGTGGCGGCCGATCCGGCCAAACCCAAGGCGGCGAAGCCTGCGCCCCAAGCGGCCAAGTCGACCAAGCCGCGGCAGAAGGGACCCTCCGTCCCCAAGAGAGATCATGTTCTCTTGGTCTATCCAAAGGATGGGAAGGGAACCGGATGAGGTCAAGACCGCTCTCAAGCAGAGCATCAACCCCGTTAAGTTGGGTATCAGGGTTAAAGGCATCCGAGCCGTCAGGGGTAAGGGAGTCTTGGTCGCAGTATCCAAGGCCGAGGACCTGACGAAACTCCAGGCCGAGACCGAGAAGGTCGAGGCGCTCAAGGAGTCTGTGGTCAGTAGACTTCCCCAGAAGCGCCGATCGCAGCTGATCCTTTTCGATGTCAGCAGTGACATCAAAAAGGATGCTCTGCTCCCAACTTTAAAAGAGCAGAACAGCCTTAGCTTGGAGCCTGGCCAGCTCTCGGTGAAATTCCCCATGAGGGGAAAGAGCGGCCTTATGAACTGGGTCCTGGAGGCAAGCCCTAGCCTCCACAAGCAGCTTACTGGATGTGGTAAGCTTAATGTTGCGTGGACCCGGTGCCGGGTCCGTGACTATGTAGCAGTCACCCGCTTCTACAAGTGTTATGCTTTCGGCCACATCGCCAAGAACTGCACGTCGGCAGTTCAGGTGGACAAGAGCACTCGCACAAGGAGTGCAAGGCCGAGGCCACTCGCTGCGTGAATTGCGCGAGGGCCAATAAACGATTCCGACTGCGGTTGGAGGAAGGACACTCCTGCATGAGTGCCAATTGCCCCTCCTACAAGATGCCCCTCCTACAAGAGGGAACTCGAAATCGTCCGGGCTCGGACAGCTTATGACGGCCGATAATGGCTGATAGGCCATACACGGTAAGCGAGCTGCACGCGTTGCAGTTGAATGCGGATAAGTGTCCGGCCGATAATGGGTGGTACGCCATACACGGTAGGCGAGCTGCACCATTGCAGTTCAATGTGGATAAGTGTCAGGCCGCCATCGCGCTGCTACACGTGGAGGTCGTGGAGTGGAATATCGACGTCATCCTGCTCCAGGAACCATACATCATCTGTGGAAAGGTCGGTGGGATCTCCTACAGATGGAGCGTCTTTGCCGAAGCAGGCAAAGGCTCCAGGTCAGCAGTCATCGTCACCCGTCCCGAGATTGGGGCATTTCCCTTTCACGTTTGGAGATATGTGGTAGCCGTGGAGATACGGACCCTGACGACGTCGTGGGTTGCAGTCTCGACCTACTTTCCACCGTCATTCAACGACGGCTTTCTTGGCAGCCTTGGAGAAGTCGTTGGGTCCCTGCCTAGGGTGCTTGTACGAGGCGATTCCAACGCCAAGCACTCTTCGTGGGGCTCCCCGATCGACGACGGACCCGGGCAGACTGTCAAGGAAGCGGTGGACAGCTGGGACATGCACATCCTGAATGACCCAGGGAGCATAGCCATTCTCAGCCAGCTACGGCGAGAGCTGGATTGATTTGACCTTCGTGAATGGGGCGATGCTTCGATTCATGAAGGACTGGAGGGTGGTGGACGCGGAAAGTGGTAGCGGCCATCGGATGATAGTGTACAACCTATCGTTCGATACTCCACATCAGGAGACGCGCCGTTATCGTCTGACTGCATGAAACCATCAGTTTTTCTCGAACGCTTTGCGAGAGGAGCTTCCGGCTCTTCTCCCTCGTCTGCGCAAGGTTGAAACTGCCGTGGATCTGGATCTGGTGAGAGGCTTGACGGCCACTGTGACGAGCGTCGCGGATCGCACGCTCGTTAGCAGGAAACCCAGGACTCACAGGTCGGTTCGCTGGTGGACCCAGGAGCTCGGAGTGCAGAGGAAGTGGGTGAGCACTCCGCCGGCGGGTTCAGCGTTGCAATGATGCGGAGCTTCGGCACATGAGGAAACTCGAGTTCCAGAGGGCAAACGCCAAGTACAAGTGAGCTGTGAACAGCGCCAAAACTGCTTCGTGGCAGAGGTCTGCAAAAGGGTGTCCGATGAGTGCCCGTTCAGCTTCCCCTATAAGCTAGTTGCGGACAAGGTTCGGGTTGCTTCCGCGCCTGGACTTTTGAAGCGGCCAGACGGATCGCTCAGTGAGTCTATCGACGAGTCGATGGACTTCTTGTTTCACTCGCTGTTCCCCAGCGATGAGCAAGATGATGAATCGCAGGAGCAGAGAGAGCTACGCCGGCGTGCCGAGCTACCTGCTTGTTCACTTCCCACCCTTCCCCTTGGGGCCTCCGAGGTGACCCGTGTCATCTCGAAACCGAAGAAGGGTAAAGCTCCTGGCCGTGATTCCATCACGGCTGAGATAATACAAGTCTTGCATCGAGTCGAGCCGGAGCTACTCCGGGCCGTTATGAGTGGTGTTTCAGGCTGGGATACTTCCCAGAGGAGTGGAAGAAGGCTCGGCTTGTATTGCTGTACAAGCCGGGAAAGCCTAGAGACGAGCCGCGATCGTACCGACCCATCAGCCTACTTCCGGTGATGGGAAAGCTGCTTGATCGTCTTCTAGCAGACCGGGTCTACTTCCACCTGCGAAGACGGGAGGCTGCATCCACTGCAGTTTGGCTTCCGGCCGGACACGTCGACCTGCCATGCATTATATCGCTTGGTAAGCCTGATCCAAGAGAACAGGCGGCAGGGTCTCCACACATCCCTCATTTCGATGGACGTGATGGGGGCGTTCGACTACGTCTAGTGGCCGTCTGTGCTGGATGAGCTAAGGAAGGCAGAGCTGCCTTCCTCCCTGTTTGAGCTGGTGTGGAGTTTTCTCCACCGGCGTTCCGTGGAGTTGGTACGCCAGGGATCTGGTATGTTAGAAACCTTCAGCGCGGCTGTTCGCAGGGGTCCTGCATTAGGCCCTTGCTCTGGAACATAGTGGCCGATTCGGCGTTGAATCTCGTCATGCCGGATGGGGTACATCTTCAAGCTTTTGCAGACGACATGATGCTAGTAGTTTCCGGTCCAAGTAGAAAGCCTATGGAAGGGCCGGGAATGAAGCCATAGTGCGGCTCGTTCACTGGGGACAGAGTCAAGCTCTCCTTCAGCTCCAAGAAGTTGGAAGCCCTGACGGTGGCGCGCTCCGGTAAATTGGCCAGACGGCCAATTTACCGGATCGGTCAGTCTCCCATCAGAGAATGAAGCCATAGTGCGGCTCGTTCACTGGGGACAGAGTCAAGCTCTCCTTCAGCTCCGAGAAGTTGGAAGCCCTGACGGTGGCGCGGTCCGGTAAATTGGCCAGACGGCCTATATATCGGATCGGTCAGTCTCCCATCACAAGGGTGAACGAGCTCAAATATCTGGATGTGACGATTGATCAGACACTGAGCTGGCTTCCTCATATCCGAGCCAGGATGAATCTGGTGGCAGCAAGACTGTCAAGGCTAGCGAGGCTGGATTACGGTTTGCGTGGTTCAGCCATACATGCCATCTACAAGAGGGCACTCGAGAGATGGGCATGTTACGGCTGTGCGGCGTGGTGGAACGACGTTTCCCATGCCAAGATGGACGAGCTCTTGCTCAGAGTTCAAAGACCCATAGTCTTACGGATCACGAGGGCAAATAGGACGATGGCAACCCAGGCTGTGCTGGTTCTGGCTGGTCTGGAGCTGCTGCCGCTGGTGGTGGGACAAGTGGCTGCCTTCTTCCACATGTCAGCGGTACGGAAGGACACCTTGCACTGTTCGAAGAGGTTCTCAGCCATTGCACTGGACCCTCTCGAGGGCATCCACCTTGACGTGGTGAGAAGGATTACCGGCTGTCACTATGCCTGTATCTGTTGGATCCGGGCCGATACGTCCATAGTGACAGGGAGAAACAAAGAGGTTTCCAAATGTTAGGCGAAACTCTGGCGAAGACGACCCCACACCTTCGACGGGCGTGTGCAGACGTTGGTGTGTCCTCGGCGAGTCGAAAGGGAGTGGTTCACCCGAGTAGACAAGCC
>AYEL01011967.1:0-39811 GCA_000484575.1 Olivierus martensii | reverse complement strand
CCCCTAGGCCTGGCAAACCTGAGCGAGTCCACCGTATTCGTATTTCGTTCGCTTGTGGATCAGAGAGGTGGTCAGGTGAGTTCGCACCCCTAGTTACAGGCTATGATTAAGCCGAGATTATTCTTACGCACCCCTAGTTGCAGGCTATGATTAAGCCGAGATTATTCTCGAAGACCAAAGTACCCTGTAGTACCTCCTAGGTGGAGCAGGGGAAAAGCTTTGGCTAAAGTCTCAGAATACGACATGAGCCATTGCACTGGAAGACAAGGAGGAAGACATTTGGAGATTATATCCATCCCTCCGGGTCAGCCTGGAATGGGAGCCTAGTTATCCAACCATGTCCGGAATGGAAGTATTTACAGACAGTTCCAAAGATGGCATTTATGTGGGAAGTGCCTATTGTGTGTACTCCGACGGAGTTCTGGTGCACTCTGCGGGTGACAGATTAAATGCGGAGGCTTCCGTGTTTCAGGCGGTGTTGCTGGCGCTCTCCCGAGCGACCCAGTGGCTACTGGACCGGCCTGGTTCAGAGCTCGTCACGGTTTATTCCGATAGTCAGTTGTCGCTTCAGGCCTTGAGCGACGAGTACCATCGAGGGCGTATGGTACTGGAGATCAGAGGTAGGGTACTAGAGAGGGACAAACTGGCAAAGGTGAGCTTGCCAGTTGACTTGCTATAAAGGTGGAGGTGGTCCACTAGCACCGTGGCTAAGATCATTCAAGCCTTCTTGCCTGAGGTAGGCAGATGCGGCATTGCCGAGCTGTTGCTCTCCGTTGAGTCTGTGGCCACACGGGCATCTACGGGAATGAGCGTGTGGATTCCCTGGCCAAGTCATCGGCCCAGGGTCCAGTTGTGACCGCGACTGTTCCCCCATCTGCCTGCTACATCAAAGGTACTCACTCTACTGCAGTTATCAATGACAAACTGGCAAAGGTGAGCTTGCCAGTTGACTTGCTATAAAGGTGGAGGTGGTCCACTAGCACCGTGGTTAAGATCATTCAAGCCTTCTTGCCTGAGGTAGGCAGGACTCCGGTCAGTACTGACTGGCCATGGGAATTTTCCCCATAATCTCTCCATCGTCAAGCGGAGGGCTAGTTGTTGCTGCTCCTGTGGCATGGGGAGTGGTGAGGCATTGCACTATGTGCTTCACTGTCCCTTAACCAAAGCCTTCCGGCAGGACACCAGTATAGACTGGTCGTTGACTGCGAGTGACGTACTGCAGAGCTTGGTAACAAGTAAGGAAAATCAGATGAAACTAAGGGAATTGATGGATACGATAGACCAACTGATGGCTTGTTCTGAGCCGTCGGTGGCCTGTTAGGCTTCCTCTTGGGGAAGTGGAGATAGCCTTCGTTCCCAGACCCTTTTGCTGGGAAAGAACCGTAGCCGTTTCGTCCCCTCGGGGACGGGACTCAGCCTCTAGTCACCTTTTTCCTTCATGGGCACGATGTTTTCGTGGTGGATCACCACAACACGGCCGATACAGTAACCGCTGTGTAAGGGGGATGTCCACTTCGTGGTGGATCACCACAACACGGCCGATACAGTAACCGCTGTGCAAGGGGGATGTCCAATCTCCTGTGGATCGCTCGTTGACGGCGAGACCTCACCGAAAAGTGCACTAAAGGGCAAGGATTAAACCGTGTTTCTTAACTCTGTAGTATCTACAAAGGTGGAGCAGAGGACAATCCTTTGGATTATGTCGAGAACACAATATGAGCCTGTGGGGTATTCTTCAACTGCACGCAATTTTTCTGTGCCTGGTTTTAGTCCACTCTTTGAAACTCTGAATCTAGGAACGATACCTCCTTGCATGCAAATACACACTTTTGAAGTTTTAATGTCAGATGCGCAACTGCTAGTGCATCAAATACAACTTCTAACTTTTTGAGCATCTCGCGGAAGTCCCTCGCACCGACGGTGAAGTCGTTCATGTATTGCTTTAATGTTCCTTTCGGTACCCGCAAAAGGTTTGTTCCATGATACGATTGAAAGTGAATGGGGCATTCACAAGCCTGAATGGCATCCTAACGAACTGATATTGTCCGGTTGACGTGGAGAATGACGTCATTGGTCTTGATTCCTCACCCACGACAACCTGATAGTACAAACTTGCTAAGTCTAGTATGGAATAAATGCTTCATTGCGCCATACCTTCAATTAATTCGTCTATCAGTGGTGTCAGGAAAGTTTCTTTCTTTGTGATGGCGTTGAATCTCCGGTAATCCACGCAGACCCTGTGGGTGCTGTCCTTCTTCCTAACAACGACAAGAGGACTATTAAATGCACTCTGACCTCGTTTTATTATGTTCGCATCCAACAGCTCCTTCACTAGCTTTTCTGTGTACTGACGCTCAGCAACCGAGTGTGGAGCTCGCCCCTCTTGAACTATTTCATCTTTCTTTAACTCTATCTTAAATTGTGCAGTTGGGTGACATCCAATTTGATTTATCGATTTAGCAAAACATTCTCTGCTCATTGCACTGCTTCGTTAGCCTTAGATGTTCATCCTTAGTCATGTTGGGGCCAACGTTAATTTCGTCCACGCTGATATCTTACAAGGCACCCTCTGTTTTGTTGTTACCATGCATTCTTCGCTGCTCCAATATTCCCGCTGATCTGGTGGGCTCGCGCCAAGACTTTTTCCCACGGAACATGGATATCATGCTTACTCTGATTGATGAGAGGTACATCTGTGATGCCATCCTCCACTTTGACTATACAGCTAGGGATCAGACTGTTTATCGTCACTGGAGTCTGCTCCACAAAATAGTCTCCACTTTGTATCTGTTCACACTTAACACGTAGCACGATGGTTTCTTGAGTGGAATCACTGCGTCGTTATCGGCTTTTAAAACAATCTTCACCGATGGCTCCGTCAATGCATCGTTCAAAAGTTCAGTTTGCGCCATAAACCTCGCTTCTCTATTATGGAGGAGCATAGATATCCTAGCATCATCGAATATGTTCTTGCCCAACCAGATTTCCGCTGTTAACATTTTCCTTGGCATGGCATAAAACTTCACATCTTTAATTATAATGCCGTCTAGTTCCAACTCATACAGCCCAAATCCCTCTGCTATTATACTGTTGCAGGTAATTCCTGTGATCGTTAGCTTGACATTCGGGTTACTCATCGCACCCACTCTATCCACCACATCTTCCCTTATGAGACACATTGCTCTGTGTATCAATGGTGATCTCTACCTCCTGTCCGTTTATCTTTGCTTTATGCGTTAGTCTACTCTTGCGATGATCTGTAGGTGACCCGACATGATGAGCAGTCGCGATTCCAGTGTCGCTGTCATTGGTTTCGGCTTGGTGCACGGTCGCATCTGCCTGCTTTGGAGTCGCCTTCCAGTCATTCTGTGGAGAGTTTCATCCTGGTTTCCTCCTCGGACAATATCGACTGATGTGTCCTTCCCTCTCGAGGGCGCCTGCCTTAACGTGGCAAGAGGGCTTACCCCGCTGTCACTTATGCCTGTATCTGTATATCCGGGCCGATACGTCCATAGTGACAGGGAGAATCTAAGAGGTTGCCAAATGCTTGGCGAAATTCTGGCGAAGACAACCCCACACTTCCGACGGGCGTGTGCAGACGTTAATGTGTCCGCAGCGAGTCGAAAGGAAGTGGTTCCCCCGAGTAGACAAGCCATGAGAAGTCCTAGCCGGATAATTCGCCCTCGGATCTCGATTGACTTTCTATAGAGATCCAGCAGCAAACAACTGGTCGGCCTGGGAAAGGCCCGAGCCCCGGCCCCCAGTTAGCTGCCCCTAGTGAAGAAATTCCTATAGGGTCGGTAAAGCATGGGTGCACCCATCCCTCGCTGATGGATGCTCTGTAGTTTGCCACTCGACCGTCCGAGTCCCTGCGGATCCGGGATTAAGAATTGGTCCGACGTATGCCCTGCGTGAGGTACGAGTCCTCTATAAGGGTCCCAATCCCAAGGCGTTGTACCGGTCCGACGGGATGAATGGTGGAGGGATAGAAGCCGTTACGGTGCCCACCCGAGGGTTGGCCTTGCTCGGGCTGAGTGGGTTCTACCAGAGGCCGGGGAAGCTTGCTTCCTAGGGAATCATAAAACTTCGGGGAGTTGATCCGAGCGATATTCGGCCATGGCAAGGCGTTTGGAGCCCGGCCATTGCACGGCATCGGTCAATATCGTCCCCACGGTGGCTCGCCAGTCTGGCGCCGACAGTGGGCTACATCGGTGATTGAACCGGGGGAGATTCTCGCCCTTTTCAAGTTGGGTCGGCTGGTCATCATGCCTTCCGCCCATCCAATGCGAATTATTAGTAAGGGTTCTGCTCTTGTGGAAGGTTCGGGTATGCTATACTCTTCCGTTCTTCCAGCGGGCTGTCGCGATTTTCGCGGCAGTTGCGCCTGAGCTTTGGTGTCCTAAGGATTTCCCATTTTTGGGAGAACTTGATGTGAGAAAACCGTAGAGTTTTCGATCCCTTTAGGGACTGTCCGGTCGCTCAGTAATGAGCACCAGTCTGTAGCAAATACACAGCCTCTTGTGTCTCCGCTCCCTCTGTGGATGGAGGCAATTCTCGGCCCATCTCGTGCACTGTGTCGCTTCGGCGACAGTGCACGAGATACGAATGCGGCCTTCTTACTCCTAGGACTGGCAAACCTTAGGAGTCCTCCGTATTCGTATACGTTCGCTAGTGGATCAGAGTGGTGGTCAGGCGAGTCCGCACCCCTAGTTGCAGGCAGTGATTAAGCCGAGATTATTCTCGCAGACGTTAAGTATCCTGTAGTACCCTAGGTGGAGCAGGGGAAAAGCTTTGGCTAAAGTCTCAGAATACGACATGAGCCTGATGTGTCCTTGCTTACAGTGGAAGCACACTACTATATTATTACAATCACGTTTAAAATGCCCTGCTTTCCCACACTTCAAACATTTCTCGGTAGTATTGCACTTCCAGCGCTCTGTATGCTGCCGTGCATCCAACTCCCGTCGTCACCCTCTGTGCCACAGTCTTGACTCTCCAATATTCCGGATCAGGATCCAGAACCCTGCCCACCTCCTGGGCCACACTTATCTTATCAGCAATGCTTTCATGAGAACCTTCGCTCCGGGATTGATAAAAGTAACGCCTGCTTCCAAAGGTCATAATCGAGAATCGCTTCCCCTGATTTCTCAAGCCACAGTTTGGCAGCCCCCGTCAGCCTATTTGCGGCGTATCGTAACTTCTGGTATGGTGTCCACCTGAACTCCGTTCCGAACTGATCCACCACATGGAGTCACTCTGAGGTAGTATATCGGATATCTTCTGCTCCCGAAAAGGTCGGAACCTCCGGCGCACTAGGCCCCATCTCCGCACGCCTCGGCCTCTCGTCGAGTATTTGTCGGAATAGTTGCGACTGAGTGTCCGTATCGTTCACCGTCTCGCTTAAACCGTTAACGACCATCACCTCAATGTGCTGTTCTTCCTGCTCGAGCACGCCAAACATATTATTCAGCACATCCACAGCCTTAGTGGCTATAGTCCTGCTTTCTTCCGTTGCTTCCGCATGAAGCATGGTAATCTTCCTTATGATCCGGTTTGCTTTCATAGCCTTAGTTCCGTACATGGGAATATCAACACCACCATATACCATTTTTAACTGATCTCCCTTCAGTGCTGTTAGTTCCTCTTCGGTCAGGTCTTCCATATTCGTATTCAAATCTTTCTGGCATGTTATGGATAATACCACT
Source organism: Olivierus martensii (assembly GCA_000484575.1). Classification (NCBI taxonomy): domain Eukaryota; kingdom Metazoa; phylum Arthropoda; class Arachnida; order Scorpiones; family Buthidae; genus Olivierus; species Olivierus martensii. The sequence continues at coordinate 34,106 of AYEL01011967.1, read as the reverse complement.
CCTGATTCTTGTGGACTTTATTTCGTCTTGGCCCAACGTACAGCCTGATACCCTGGACTCAACACTACTGTCCTCCCTCTTCTTTTTTAACTCAACCGCCAATTAATGGTTTTTTCTTTTACGCCCCTCTCGGCCATTCTTCTTTCCTTTTTTTTCTTTTTTTATCGACCACAATATGGTAACTAATTTTCTTCATTACAATGAAGAAAATTAGGATTTGGGTGACGTAGTCTTTTGTGCCACAGTCAGTAATTCCTGTGATCAGTGGTTTTAAGCGCTCTTCCTTTAGCAACATCCAAATAATATAGGCTCTGAAACTTAGATCCAGTAGCTATCAACGTACGATCCATCACGAGTTGCATTTGTATCCATCGAATATCGTTTTGACTCCTTTTCTAGCTAGTTTGCTGACAGACAGTAGATTTACCTTGGAGTCAAGGACATACCAAACATCAGTTAGGGTGCATTTAGTTATCTTGTTATCAGTATCTAGATGGATGATCACATTACCATGCCCTTCAACTTGCATTGGTGTATCGTTTGCAATGAATATATGGTGTCGCCATTCTTGAAACGTAACGAATAGTTCTCTTTGGAATGATATGGTGGGACGTGCATCCCGAATCAATAATCCATCTCCTATTGTTAAAGTTAGTCATCCCAGTGCATAGCATGAGAGAGTTGTTATTGGACGAAGTGTTTTTGTTGTCACAGTACGCTTCGTTACTATAATGTTGGTTACGCTTTCTCATTCTGTTCTTAAAATTGTTTTGTTTCTTGGGATCCCTACAATGTGAAGCTTTATGGCCACTACGTCCACAATTATAGCAAGTCAGTCTAGAGTTTTTGATTGAATCGTTACCTTGTCTAGACCTTTCATACAATACCTTCTCGACATTGTCACTATTTTGACTTTTTAATCTGTTCTCTTCTTGTATCAATTTGGCTTTAACTGTGGCCGCACTGAGTTTATCGCCGCCGGTACCGTGTGCGAGGGTGACGACTAAATTATCATATGTCTTAGGTACCCTCGATAAAAGTATAGCTAGATCTTCGTCTTTCACTATATCTCCTATATTATTAAGGTCAAAGACAATACGCTGCAACTTACTGATATAATCATCCATGGAAGAGCATGAATCATAGTGAATGTTGTACATTTCTTTTCTCAACTGTATCCTTCTTAGTAAACTTCTGTCCTCGTAGGCTTCTTTCAGCGCTTTCCACGCATCAATGGCGGTCTTACATTGTTCAATGTGGGACTGGACATGAGGTTCTAACGAGAGTGCTATACTAGCCAAAGCTTGTTTATCACGTTTCTTATGTAGTCTTTCCGTAACAGTCTCAGTTTCGTCGGATTCAATGGCATTCCAATTTCCTTCTTTAATGAGGCACATTCGCATGGAGAAACTCCAGGAGTGAAAATTGTCAGATCCATTTAACTTGGTGATGCTGTTGGTGAGATTCAAAGTAGCCATGTTGTTATCAAACAAAATATCGGACTGAAGTTCAATAAGGCCAATGGTAACTGATCAACTGTAGTGAATGCTTTGTTACTGGCGTCCTGGGCTCATACCTGTTGTATTAATCAATAACAGAGCGTGGTTTTAGACTAATTGATTGATGTTAACACAGCACTGCATCAAACTCAGTTAAGACAACAAAAAGGTTTATTCCTCTTACTGCGAATACTACCTCAGCTCACCCCACAAAGGAAAACGAAACATACCATCGGTGATTACGCGTGGTTTTAGACTAATTGATTGATGTTAACACAGCACTGCATCAAACTCAGTTAAGACGACAAAAAGGTTTATTCCTCTTACTGCGAATACTACATCAGCTCACCCCACAAAGGAAAACGAAACATACCATCGGTGATTAACTTCTAGAACAAAAGGAGCGGAAATGGGAACCGAAACACGGATCCTAATAGGTCAATCAAATCACGTGGTAGAGTGACCGTTACAGAGGATCAGAGGTCAGCCACACAAGCCAACAAAATCTACATAGCACTACAAATTTTCCGCAGCAAAACGTTTTTGTTAAAACAAAAACGGCTCGTCCGGGAATTAACCCGGGACCTTCGCACCCTAAGTGAGAATCATACCGCTAGACCAACGTCTTCATAACATATTTATAACCAATTATGTTATTCGTAATCGAAGTTCTCGACCATCAAACTAATCAATTAAGAAACCAAAGCCAACATAAGGCAATGAAATTTCCCATTGCGCGACGCATATTTCTTTTGCAGATACCATTGGTATAATAATACCATATACATTAATCATCCCTCAATCCTAATGCAATTAGGATTAATAAACTTAAAACAAACAGGAAAGTATAATATTAGTATATAGTTTTATAGATCCGATAGAATTCCATCAAATTCGCAGGCAAACCTAAATAACTAACGATAACGGATCTGTTCATTAAGAAATCTACAGACATGTTTAAATTCATGTCAAAAGTAAACCACAAACGGAAATCAAATACCAAGTTATACTCAAATTGAAAAGACAGTTTCGAAGTTGGGTATCTTGTAAATAATTATTTATATATAGCAATTATGTTCAATCAGCATATAACAGAGAAGGTGACAGAAAGTTCTTCAGTTAAAATATAAACTTCTTCGAGAATTATTTCATTTCGGCAACTTAAAAAAGCAAATATTCTTAGCCGTTTTTTATCTATCGTAAACTTTAAAAAAATTTCTATTAGTCTATAATTTCAATGTTACTACAGCAGTTAATAAACGATCTTATTTGGGAATATAAAATATATAGAAGCAAGATATTCAAAAGCGTTATTGTTTCATAGAAATTCATTTCTAATCATTAACGTCGAAACTGGATAATGCTTTAATGGCAGCACGTTTTATCATATTATTTTTATATTAATCTACAGAAAATAATTAAAAAATCTCTTGTACAGTAAGACCCCGTTAACATCATTAACGTCGAAACTGGATAATGCTTTAATGGCAGCACGTTTTATCATATTATTTTTGTATTAATCTACAGAAAATAGTTAAAAAATCTCCTGTACAGTAAGACCCCGTTAACGCTGTTTCGATATAATGCGGTTTTTTTCGAATTCTGTATTTTTATTGATTCACTTTGGCGTGGTTTTTCAAACTGTTATTCTTACATAAATCGAAATCGCAGGAATTTGTTGCATTGGTACTCCGATTCACTTTGGCGTGGTTTTTCAAACTGTTATTCTTACATAAATCCGAAATCGCAGGAATTTGTTGCATTGGTACTCCTATGTCGTCTACAATGTGTTTGATATCAGTGCAGTGGAGTACATACGAAAGTCTGTCAGGAAACGGAGTTTTAAAAATCGGCGAAGATTCGTATCCATTTTACCTAATCCTTGTACTCCTATGCCGTCTACAATGCGTTTGATATCAGCGCAGTGAAATACATACGAAAGTCTGCTGCAATCAGAGTTCATATTTATGATCGGTCATCGATGTTATTTTACAGTAATAACAATTATCCCGTTTTAATTTAACCTGAATTAAAACTATGATTTTAAACTATAGTTTTAAACTATAATTGCCATTTTAAACTATAGTTTCTTGAAATTGAAACTTTTTTTTATCAATATTTTTTCGCTGTTTATAGTTTACTGCAATCTGATTACCTACTGCTTTTTGTTCTTTTAAATTTTTTATTTTCTTTTTTTTAAGAATTTTTCATGAATGATTTATGAATACAAATCGACATTAGCAATAAAAATATTTTTGATTTTCACGAATGATTTATGAATACAAATCAATATTAGCAATAATTTTTTCGTGAATGATTTATGAATACAAATCGATATTAGCAATAAAAACTTTACTTGAATATTTTTGATTTTCATGAATGATCTATGAATACAAATCGATATTAGCAATAAAAAATGTCTATAATTAATGTAATACAACAGTAATAATACATGTTACAAAATAAAATTAAAAAATGCTATGTATATATATTTTATTCACTGTCTTGTTCACCTATCCTTAATATTTACGTGTTAAAATGACCTCATTTAACGCTGTTTCATTTAGCGCTTTGTTTCCTTGGAACATATCCAGTTTAACGCTGTTTCATTTAGCGCTTTGTTTCCTTGGAACGTATCCCCGTGTTAAACGGGGTCTTACTGTACGTCTATAATTTAAATAGTTTAACAACAATGTTAAAAATATTTTTACTTGGAAGTTTAAAATCATTAGAAGGAAGATATTCACAAGCGTTAATTGCTATTCAGTAATGATTTAAATCGATTCTGCATTAATGGCGGCAAATTCTGTCATGTAATTTTTACATTATTTACTGTAACTACACTACGGATGTCTCGCCTAGTTAAAATGAAATCTTTCACTTACTTTAGTAGTTTTCATCGCTAGAAATAAAGCAGAATATATCGAACCTAATCAAATTCTCCTTCGACAACGAACTAATAATATGTTCTTTTAACAATGATATAATATTGTTACTACGATGTTCGAAATATTAAAATTATTTTAAGTATATATTAGAAATTTTACTTATATTTAAAGGTATTTATAAGCAGTGAAACATTCTAAAGCTCTGTCTAGTCTTCACCATTTAAAAATAAAATTTCCAACCCTTATCCATTAAAATTTAAAAAAATTCCGAAGTTGAGTATTTTTTAAATAATTACTATATAAACAGTAATGTGAAATCATCATACGAGACATTAAATATGGCAGAAAGACCTCTCAAAAATTACATCAATTAATGCGAAGATTATTTCATAATGGCGACTTATAGAAACAAGTATTCTTATTGTTTATTTACCGAAATCATTTGACAAATCTGCTATATCTCTAAAATAGAAATGCTTCTACATTTATAAAACAATCCTTTCGTTGGGATATAAATATTGGTTAGGAAGCTATTCACAAGCGTAATTTTTTTTATAGAACTTTATTGCTAATCAGTAACGATAAACTGGATATTGCATTAAAGGCGGTAAATTTTATGTAATTTTTATGTTAACTAATGTAACAACAATAGGGATATCTCGCATAGTTAAGTGAAATCATTTACTTACTTTAGAATCTTTCCTCGCTAGAAATAAAGCAAAATATATCGAATCTAATTAAATTCTTTTTGGACAATAGATTGACAATATATTCTTTCAACAATGATATAATATTGTTACTACGATGTTTGAAATTTTAAATACTTTTAAATATTTATTAGAAATTTTATTTATATGTAAACGTGTTTATAAGCAGTGAAGCAGTCTAAAGTGCTGTCTGTTCTTATCCATCAAAAATAAAATTTTCCAAACTTACCGATTAACCCTTTCAGACCTGATTTAATTCTATTTATTCTAAAATTATATAATTTTAAATTTAGCATCTCGGCAAAAATAGAAAATATTGTGCAGTATCACTACTTTTGTCATAGGAGTTAAAATTTGGTCACGTGGCCGGAAATTACGTCATGGGGGACAATCTGACCTCTGCTAATGGTGCACCGCAGTGCATTTTGTAGTTTCTTCGCGCCGCTGACAGACCTGCGCAGCCGTCAGCGCGGTAAAGTCACGTGATGCGCCGCTGTTCCACTACTGTCATGGCAGCGACCAAAGGTAGACGAGGCACGGAGGCCAATCCGGCCGACGCCGTTATCTTTATTTTTAGCATTCAGAGGTGGTGGTGTAGAATGGTGTCATGGTATAACGGTTAGCACTCTGCACTTTGAATCTCGGAGATCTCCAGCGATCCGAATTCGAATCTCGGAGAGACTTAGTTCTTTTAATTTTTAGCCAAGACGTCTTTCGACTGTAATCCTTCTATGAATTTTTTCTTTTGCAAGTACACGTGAACATTTGATTACTGCTGTATATGAAAGTAAATGTCATTATAAGTTGAATGCGTGAAACAAGTCGTTTACTATAATGCTAATAATCACGATTTATTAAATGGGACAATCGTCCATCGCTGTGGTGCAGTAACGGGTTTGGTTGTAGAAGTAGGGAAAATAAAGGTAACTTCGTTGGTCGGTGTCTGATTCTGTGCTGCTGTGCGAAAATAATTGTAAATTTCTATTGTTTCGACAAAATGCTCCGGTAGGAATGACAAAAATCGGATGAATGTTGTCAGGATGGCCGAGGAGTCTAAGGCGCCAAACTCATGGATCGTTTCTTACCTACGAATATAGGCGTGTGAATTCTGATCTACGTATGTGGGAAAGGGTCGAATCCCAATCCTGATAGTATTTTTTTTAATCTGAATCCCGTCCGCCTCTGTTTTTCGCCGCCTATGCCATGCTTCTTTTATTTTTCGATACATTTGAAACCTTATCGGAGTTTGTTCTGCCGAAAATTTCGCGCTGGAAATTCGTGCGTACTTGTTCATGGAAACAATATTTGCCTCCGTCAGATAATAGGTATGTGATGATTGTTACGTTCTTTCTTAGATCCGCATAAGTGTTATATCACTGTATGGAAGCTGTTCATATCCCGATCAATGACCGCAGATATTTCGGACAAAATAATTTCCGATGCTTCATAAACATTGTGTCATCATTAGCATGCAACCTGAATCCAACAAGTGGAACTGCACGACAGACAGTGCCACATTGCACTAATAGCTCGCATCTCACTATGATGGCATATGCTTGCGTGCGTAGCCATATGAAACTGGTAAACAGAATGCTGCTATGTCCTTCGCCCTCCTAAGTGCTGCAAGATTTATTTTATATAAAAAATAGAGAATTCTATAGGATTGTTGTTGATAAAATTAATTACAAGCAAATAAAAATATTTTATATACAGAGAAAAATAGGTGCGCTACAGTTCTGCAGTGCCTACACACCAGCCATCCCTGCTAAAGATATTACAAAAGAAATAACATTATGCATTTTCTTTTTACTGATTTTGATTAGAAAAAGCATTAATTGATTTTCGTTATAATTATTTTATTATAAATTTTCTGTGGTTTTTAAATTTTGACTATTGGATCTTATAATTTTTTTAATCTTTGTCACTATTATTTAAACAAAAATTGGAATCTGGCCAGTATATATACTTCATATTGTTTATAGATCTTATCTAATATAAAAATTATGATGAATAAATTCATAAAAAATATGCAAAACTAATATATAAAACAAAACGATTTAATGTACTAAAGTTTAATACATACAAAAGACAAATAACAGATTTTTAAATTTTCATGGTATCATTTGGCACAAAGCATAAAAACAATGCCTAAAAGATATTTTTGCATGTCATTCTTATGCAAAATTTAAGTAAAATGATTTAAATTTAAAAGCAGATTTTAGGATTAAATAAACTATAAACAATATATGATAACAGTATGAACAGGTCTTTTAATCAGTGTCAAAAATCAATACATGATAATATAAACTGAAATGCTGCTTTATGCAACAGTTTAACTGTGCTTACTAGAACTTTTTAAAAATATTATAATCAAATAAATGTTGTTACAATTTTTTAAAAATTATACTAATTTCTAAATTTCAGAATGAATTTTTAGCTTTAAAATTCTTTTCTATAAAAATATATTATTTCAAAAATTTATATCAATTGGTATATAAACAGTTTTACATTTAAAATTTGGAGACTGATTTGATTATGATTATAGTAAAATAAATATGATTTATAGATCTAACAGCAATCTTTACATTGTGGATTACTCAAAGATATTATATTACAGAATAAAAATTACATAATGGTTGAGTCAATTTTTTTCACTTTACACATATTCAAACATCTCAAAGACTATATTTTTCAAAAGCAAATTTATCGAAATTATTTATTTGATTTAAATAACTGGTTTAATAAAATAGCACTAATGAAAAATAATGAATTATTTAAAGATTTTTACAGAAATACTAATTACAGTAATACCCCAACTTATGTAAACTCGGAGATGCATAATTTCTCATCCTGCCCCTTTGTCCACTTGTTTGTTTCACAATTACATATATACAGACTATCTCATTTGCTGATTTAGTAATTAAAGACTCTCTTATCAACAACTACTTATAAACTTTTATAATTTGTTATTTTCTTGATAATAAAGAGCCAGTTAAGAACCTAATATATATGTATCTGTAGGTACCCAGACTTGTGTAATTTTCGACTTACGTTATGCTTCCCAGTTCCACCTAATACATAACTCCGGGGTATTACTGTGTATGTATTGTTTTTAAAATTCAAATGGATTTGATTATACAAAGATGTTCTATTTAATAATAAATAGTGAATTTTATTTATTGAAATATAGTCTTTGAAATGAAGATTGTGGTAGAAATTTATTAGAGGAACATTATTAATACTGATGTGACCCAATGATAAAATGATCTATACACTTTGTACACATCTCATGCTAACTGTCTGATTCAGGTACAGGAGATGGTGGAGGAGGTAAAGGATTATAAAAGCTTCTGACTGTTGAAGGAGAAGGAGGGCAAGTTCCACAATTATCATCTGAAAAATAATGACTTCTTGGTGTGGGAGGTGGAGGGTATGGATCAGAATCATATGATGATTCTAATCTAATATTATAATATAATTGTCTATAAGAATAAGGTTCACTATCATCACAAACATCTGTGCTGCAGGGAGTTGGTGGTGGTGGATGTTGATTCCATGTACGTTGATATTTATATGATCTCATGGAAGGTCTTGTGTGAGAAGAACAGCAATATTCAGTGCATTGAGACAAAACTGTCACTGGACTGGGAGGAGGATTAAGTGTTTCCTGAGGATAAGGTGTATCCATAGAACTTGTGGAAGAGCCTCCTACCACATGATTTTGATCATATATTTGACAATTATTAGGCATATGACCCAGACAAATGCTATTAGAACTATTATTGTTACTACAATGAATTGGTACAATAATTGGCTGTGGATTTGAAACCTGAGATTTATGTGGTGCATTAAGAGGTTTACTGCTCATGTTTATATCTGTTGTATCATCATTATCAAATTCTTGAGATTTTCTCTTGCAAAAATAAGCCCATATTGCAAGTACAATTAAAACGAGTACAGCTACTACAATTCCAATTGTATAATTTGCTTTTGCTTCAAAACTAGTTTCCATTTTCATTAATCCTACAACTTGTTTGCAATGAAGAGAGGCTTCATCTAAACTCTCTGAACATTCTTCAGTTTGGCATACAATGGATAAGTTGATACACTTTTTAAGTGCAGCACAATAATACTGGTCCTTCTGGCAACATGTTTCATCTTCTCCATTTGGACAATTAGGAATTCCATCACATACTAACTTATGATCGATACATTTGTTATTCTTGCATTTATACTGATGAGATTTGCATTCAGCACAGTTAAGTTCATCTAACATATCATCGCATTCCACAAAGCCATCACATCTCCAAGCTTCTGGAATACAACTCATTTTTCCAGATTGACATCTAAATTGATCAGGACCACACATCGGTGGATTTATACAAGATTTCTCATTCTTTTCAAGAACTAAATCAATAGGACAAGAACAATATTTTTCTCCTTTTCCATTTGTAATGCATAAATGAGAACATCCACCATTATTGATAAAACATGGGTGACTACTATTTCCATCTAGAGGAGAAATAGCCACTATGTCTGTAAGATGAGACATTCTATATTGAACTTGATGCTGATTTTTGCCATTCAATTTACTAACCCTTTCAATAACTTGTTGATCTTTATCAATCCAATATAGATAATCACCCAAAACAGTTAATGAAACTGGCTGAAAAAGACTTCCTGTAACAAGTGTTTTCCTACAAAATAAATTTTTAATATTAGGATTTCTATCAATTTTTCTATGCCATTAATATTAGAATAATTAAATTAAAAGCATTTTTTTACTTTATTAACTAATTTTTAAGCTAAGATTGTTATGATTTTGTATAAAAACAAATTTAAACACTGTATAACAGTAACAAAATCTATAAAAGTACAAATTTTGTAATTTTGAAACTACACAATTTGAAGCTTTGTAAATTAAGGATTACCTATAATCTGTCTAATTATGAAATATATTACAAATACAGTATAAGCAGCAGTTTCAATAATTCTGGATGCCACTGTTGTTTCTGAATTATGAATAAAACTTATGTACAAATTAAATCAATAACAAATCTCAATACAAATATAGTCCCTTAAGTTTATTGTAGTTTAGTATTCTGTAGAAACAACTGAATAATAAATATAAGAATTTTGAAAATATTTTTAATTAAATACTGCTTAAAGAAATATATAATTTATTTATAGTTCCAGAATTTACTGCTTTAGTCGGTATCTAGCTGATAAATTAACTATTTTATAGCACTAATAAACAGACCAATAAAATTCTATAAACTTTTTAATACAAGAAACGTTTTTGGCTTTTTTTATGCAATCCTCAGCTCTTACAATGCATTTAAATTGCAGAACAAATTATATTAGAACAAAAAATTTTTTGTTCTAATATAATTTGTTCTGCAATTTAAATTGCATTGTAAGAGCTGAGGATGGCATAAAAAAAGCCAAAAACGTTTCTTGTATTAAAAAGTTTATAGAATTTTATTGGTCTGTTTATTAGTGCTATAAAATGGTTAATATATGTTTGTGTTTGTGTAGCTACTGGAATAGCAGGAAATATTTTTATAATGTGAATTAAACATTTTATGAATGTTGCTTATACTTTAAACTTTTCTATCACAAATATTAAATACATATATAAAGGAATGTAATTAATAAATACACTTTTTAGCAGATCGCATTACTCATGTCAAGTATGTCATAGAAATTCTCCCCTCTGTGAAATATTCCTGTCTCCTATTTCTACCGCAGTAAGAACTGTCTATTTCATTACAAGTTGCTGTGCGGAGATTTTCCAGACTTTACAATCGAAACTACTTCCTCTAATGCAGCCCCTATGGTACATGTCAAAACCTTTCTGTCATAGACTGTACAATGTATATTTTTATTAATGACAAATTACTATTTCTTAATTATTTAATTTTTTGCTATTCTCTTTAAACTTTTCTATCACAAATATTAAATACATATATAAAGGAATGTAATTAATAAATACACTTTTTAGCACAAAATATTTATTTTAATTAACAAATACAGATTATATTATTATTCGTTATTGTGATCCTCCTCGATCTCTATGGCCAATGTGCATCTGTTCAGGTGATAATTATCATAAAAGCATCCAAAACTGAATATTTTTTTACAATGTGTACATTTTATAAATCCTATATTTCTACAAGCATATGATGTTTTCATTATTGAGATAGAGAAACATATTACATTGACATTTAAAAATAAAGGTCTCTTTTCAATCAACTTTGACTCAGACCTTGCATATAGAATCATCAGTTTAAATACAGGGGCAAATTATAACAACAATGAAACAATCATTAATAAATATACTTATTGTAAAATAATGTTCTATTCTGGATGCTTTTATGATTATTATTACCTGAATAGACGCACATCGGCCATAGAGATCAAGGAAAATCCCGACAACGAATAATAATATAATCTGTATTACTGAATTAAAATAAATATTTATAATAAAAATGTTTAAAGGATTTAGCAAACAAATTAAATAATTACAAAATATTAATTTCTCATTAATAAAAATATATTGTACAATAATCTATTTCAATTTTGATAAAACAAAAAATTTAAAAAAGACAAGACTCAAACCCTTATCTTTTCAATCACACCTACAGTAATTGAATTACAAATGCATCATGCTATGACAGCACTTATTAAAATAGTTATTATGAATTGGTTTATAAAGAACATAGAAACTTTAAACCCTTTTTTCCCAGGAATGTTTGAGAATTGTGTCGTATTATTGTATAGTGGGTTTATGGAAGGATAATACTACAACATATATAAAAATCAGCAAAATTGGAGGGGCCCATGGTTGGAACTCCTTTTGTAAAAACTATTAAAGTAATGCAATTCTTATGCTTACTTTTAATGGATTTTCACTTAATGTACAGGCTTCCCAGACCAATTAATGAATTACGATGAAATAGCTCTGAATAAAGATTTTTAAAATATTTTATTGTCAAAATTTTTTAAAATAAAAACGAATTTATATAAGTTTCAGATAGTCTGTATATCATTTCAATACATATTATCAATTCTAGAAATACATCTCAAATATAAATAGGATTAAATAATAGTTCTGAGCTGTCTAAAAGAATAGTATGTGTGAAGTTACATTGTACATGAATACACTTTAGTTTCACTTTAGATTGTGGTTTGCCATTCTAAATTGCATTTAATTGAATTTAATATTTTGATTTTTAATAACTTGTAACTTTAAAAATTAAAAGCATATTATATGATAAAATTAATTATTTTTTTTGAAGGAACCACGTACTCTTTATGATGAAGTAAAGATTTTTCCATTAGCTAAGTTAGATAGGAAAATCACTGATAAAGCAGTTCGGAAATGCATTGAAGAAGAAGAAGAAAAGTAAGAATGCTAGTTAATGTATATGCCTATAAATAATAATAATAATAATTTAAAATAAAACTAAAAGAACTATATTTTCACTCAATTTACAGCAATTAATATTTTCTTGTGATATATAGTGAAAAATTAATATAATGAATTCTGATGATCTTCATAATTTTTAATATTCATAAATTTTTCTATTGTCAAATATAGGAAATAATAATAATTTTATTCATTTAAACTAAAAATGTTTATGTACTAAATATTTCATTATGAATTATGTTATAATTCATTATATTAAAATAAATTCCTATAATATAAATTGTTAACTTTTTAAAATTAGATTACCAGATAAATTAATAGTTACATGGCCTGAAGGAGATGAGCTTTTTCATAATGAAAAAAGACCTGCAGGAAAAACAATAGGTATGAATTTTTTTATATTATGTATATATAGTTACATAGTTCATTTATATTATTAGAAAATAAATAGAGAAATAAAAGATTCAATGTAAACACACACAATTGATTCTCATTATTTGCTACTTCAGCATTTGCAAAGAATTTACATTCTGTAAGTTCTTTGTGAATGCCAAAGTAGTTCACAAAGAAGTTACATTCTATAAATTCTTTGCAAATGCTGAAGTAGCAAATACTGAACCATTTTATATCTATGGGAAATATAGAGTTAGGTCCCTGTGAACATTTTTATCCTTTGTTTTGTGTGTTAGTAGACGAATACACGAATACGGAATCCACTAATAATGTGAATCGACCATAAGTCATTTTTTAAGTGATGAATGAATGAATACCATTTTGTTTTGGTTGAAAGCATCATGATGGATGTCCTGTAGCAAGTATGAGGCAGTTCCATAGAGAATTCAGTATAAGTAATGCCAGAATTGAGTTTTAGATCTTTCCCTGTTTCTTTTCTCATTGGTTCAGGATTAGAGTTACAAGACTGAAGAAAATAATAGGAGTGTGTCTGAGATGTTTGCCAAACCTTTTCAATTGGTTGGCTTGAACAATGGTTATAAGTGATGTTTCTTTGATTAGATTAAGAATAGTTTCATTAGCGATCTGATCTTTTTATGTATAGCCTGGGATGATTCTAAAATAAATGGTTCCAAATCAATATAATCAAAAGCTTTTTGAAGAATATTATCATTTCTTAGAATATTGAAGAGTAAATAATATTGATTGTAAACAACAAATCAATACTACCTACTCTTTTCAATATTTTATGAAATGATAAAGATGAATACATACATGGCCAGCAGACAGGTGTATATGTTGTACCTGTGTTTAATAACAAGAATGTTAAGCATGAAGATTATGTAGGGGTTACTGTTAGAAATATTGGTGATAAATTATGTGAGCATAAGATAGATATAGATGAATATAAAATTTAGAGGTAGGCAATTTATCCATTGATTTAGTAAGAGATTTTTATGAACATGAATTGATAGTCAAATGGGATAAGATCGAGTTGTAAAAAGTGCTGTAATCTTAGAGGATAAGATAAAGGAATCCATTCAAGTTGTATAAAGATTGGCCAGTAAAAATGTGATTAATGAACAAACAAGTGAATTTATTTGTTGCAGAACAAGTATAGGTATCTTACATTGTTTTGTGATCTGAATTTGTTCTCATATTTTGTTTTTGTATTAAACTTCTATAATATATATATATTTTAACTTATTTATTCTTTTTAATTATAAATAATGTTGTTTAGTTTTATTTAAGAAAGTTTTTCTTCGAGTTTAGTTCATATACTCTGATCACTATGCAGGACTTTTTTGAATTTTTGAAATTTAAAAATCTGTATTCTTTTTGTTGTTATTGATGATCTTTTGTAAGCTGAAAATGGTTATAGTTATAAACCAAATTGTTTCTTAAGTGAAATTAGGTTTAAACTGCTGTTTAGTGTGCTTGTAGAATTCATAATATTCTTCTATTCACCAATTTGCATATTAATTAAAAATTTTTTAAAAAAGTTTCAGAAGGGATTATTACCTTACCAGAATGATGCTAAATTAAAATAAACAATTAGAGTATCAAATTACAAGCTGAATTCTGCTTCTATGTTAGGTATTGAAATGAACACCAAAGTAGAATTTTGCCTCTTCATTATTAAATTATTAATATTGAATTTTAAATACTGGCGATATTTTTCCTCTTTTTTTGTTTTTAGAAAACTAAATTTTCAAGAAAGTAATATTCTCAGATTTGCAATTTATGATTTCTATATGTATTGTGAAATTGATCGAGGACGATAATGACAGGTGTTAGGCCTAAATGTGGTATGAAGTGAAGGTGCGGATAAGGACAGGTAATGAGTGTTCTGTTCAGCAAATCAACACAAAGACTACATTCATCGAAGAACAACTTCCTTTATTTAGAGAGAGATCTCCATCACAATAAATGCGAGTGATGATCTTATAATGAGAGAAGAGATACCTGAAATATAAGGCTTTTAGTTATCCTGGAAAACACAAATTTGGTGGAGGTTGTCGAGGCGATCAATGTTCAAAAATTAGTCTTTAATTTCTTTTCACAATCTTTAGTCCATTTAAGGATAATCAGGAACACACACACAGGCAAAATCTTGAAGGTACAAATACGGACGATGGGTTGAGGTGTCGAGAAATTCCAGAGGACAAGATTTCTGAAGACAGGAACTGGGAAATCTTGTATTCAGGTAAATAGATGGCTTGTAAACCTCACAAAAAATCGACGATATAAGGTCGAGGAAGATACACAATAAATAACCAGTGGTAAAAGAGATCGTCGTAGTACCAGTGAACTACTATGCCAGGAACAGATGAAGTAGTAGAGCGGTGGCCGTGGAATCAAACAAATTTAGCCGTTGTGAATGAGCAGATCCAGAAATCATGGAACAAGCCTCGATCGAGGGCACATCGGCTCTTAAATATCCGTGACCCTTATTCCCGGGCTGAGAACCAAGATGTTTATTTCTAGAATATTTGCCAAGCCAGGTGTCTGATTCACGACTATTCGGCAGACACCTGATGTAAACATTCTCAGTGATTTATTGTTATTGTGGACGAAGTTTGCAAACTAATCAAAATACCATCTATAATGTTGCCGTATTCCTTTGGAGTTGTTTGACAGAACTCCCCTTTTTTTCTTTCTTTTCTCCCTTGTTTGACTTATATATGACAGAAGGAGACAGGGGAAAAGATAAGTTACGTATAATTCAAACTCCGATTCCCCTCAGTATTGATTTGTTAAAAAATATGATAAAAAGCGTCATTTTCCTTGAATCAGAGAAGAAAAAATTAAATTATAAGATTTATGGTAATATTCTCAACAGAATATTATTTCAATTCCAACAATACTAAATATAATAATGAAAAATATACGTTTTATTATATTTTCATAATATTTTTGACTTTTTTAAAAAATCGTAATATTTACTGTTAGTATAATTAATGGAATAATTTAACAGCTCTACCAAGTGAAAACACAAAATTTAACTTTATTTCTGAAGAACTTTCAGCTTAATCAAGCCATCATCAGCGATTGATTTAGCTGTTATATTATTCCATTAATTATATTAAAGAAGAAAGTGAAAAGAAAAAAGTAATACTATAAACATTTTATTTACTGTTAGTTCATAACTATTTCTTTAGACATTTTAAAAAATAAATAATTTTTTTTTTATAAAAAAAATAATTGCATTCTGATCATATATCTCATATAGATTCAATATTTCAATAACATTTGAAGACATAAAAGAAAATTTGATTAATAATAAATAAAATATTCAATTATATAATTAATGTAAGAACTGCAAAATAAAGTACTGTTATGCAGTGAAATAAAGTAAACACAATTTATTTGGAACATTTTCGATTGTACAAGCAACCATCATTAGCATAATGCATCTGTGCAAATAAATTGTATTTATCTTATTTTGCTGCATAACAGTGTTTTAATTTAGAGTTCTTATTGTGTGAGAGATAACTAATATTGAATTTATAATTAATGTTATGTAGAAGAGACGATTGTCTCTGAGCTTGGCAATTTTGGTCTATTTTATTTATTTTACGTCATACTTTTGATGAAGAAGAAATGGAATTATACTTTTAAAATTGACATTAGGGTATTTTCATTTCAAAATTATAAAAAATTGTAATAATTATAAGATGGAAATACAGTTATAACAATTGCGTAATTTGGATTCAAAAATAAAATTATTGTGTTAAATTTTTACTTGTTTCAATGTCCTATTTTGATAATTGACAGTCCTCGTAATAACAGTCTTAGTAAATCATTGTCATTAATTTAAACAGCATATTGCCTTCAATGTTTAAAATTTTAAGCAAAATCAAATGGTAAATAATTCATTATAGTCATAGATACATTGGCTGTAATTAATCTGCTTTGAAAAGCTAATTAATAATTATCAAAATAATTTGGTAAGATTTGACTCTACCTAAGCTTTTGTATGACCTCAAGTTTTTGAAAAATCTAGTTTCAGCAATTCTAATATAATTGATTGGAATTAATGAAAAAAATAAAAAATGGAGTGGTGTGAATATTTTACTTATTTATTTTTTTTATATCTAGCCTTTCTTTTCTCTCCTTTCTTTCTTTTTTTTGGCATATTATAGTTTTGTTTCCTTGTATAGAGTTTATATTATTTTCTTG
Source organism: Olivierus martensii (assembly GCA_000484575.1). Classification (NCBI taxonomy): domain Eukaryota; kingdom Metazoa; phylum Arthropoda; class Arachnida; order Scorpiones; family Buthidae; genus Olivierus; species Olivierus martensii. The sequence continues at coordinate 16,945 of AYEL01011967.1, read as the reverse complement.
TGTATAGAACTAATAAAATTAACTAAATCTAGTAAATACCTTCCTAATTAAATGAAAATTTCATTTAATATTTAAATATATGTTTTCAGAACATGGTTTTTCTTAATGCTACCAATGTCTAACAATGATTTTTAGTTCTATGATGATTAAATTTTTTCCTTCCCATTCAGCAATGATGTTATTTCAGAACTAATGATCAAAATAATCAAAACTAACAATTAAGTGTATAATGTAGAGAGATTTACTATATAACATCAATAATCAAATGATTAAGCAATTTTTTTTTTATTTAAAATTGTTATTTTTGATTTTTAATATAAGTTTAAAGATTTTATTTTTAATAATATTATTTGCAATTATTTTTTTGATTAAGATATTTATAAATATATTTTTTTTTTTATTAGGTGCAATTAAAGTTGAAATTTCAAATCGTCGTGGTGAGCTAATTAGTAAATTACCTGGTTCCAGTCAGAAGAAGCTTTTGGTAGAATTAAAGATAATTTGGCATTGTAATTATAATTTTTATTTTATAATGTATAAAATATAATTAAATAGAATAATAATTATCTGAATTAATACAATAACTCCATATATAATAGATATTCAATATCCATTGACTCCAGTGTCCTTCCAGATCTATTGCATATCATTTAATAATAATATTTTTATATCTGTCAGTGATTCCCTTTTATGAGTACATTATCACTTGTCTCGTATTAATCAAAGTATATATTTTATTTCAACAATTGATTTTAGTAATAAGCAATCATTTTTGTAATAATTTTTGAGATTTAATTAATCCTTCATTTTCCCTTCTGTGTACTTCTCCCTTCCTCCCTTCTGAGTACTTTGAATCAGACGCATTTTTAATTTCTATTTTTTATGTTTTATAATTGATTATATTTTACAAGTTAAAGAAAAAAATAACAACAACAATGTTTATTGTATATGATTCATAGTGTTTTTATGGAAAATTATTCTAATAATAATGCTTAGAATGAAGTTAATCTCTTGAATGAACAACAAAAATCTCATTTTGATAATTAAAGTTAAATAAGCATAATATATATAAAATTATAATAATATATACAGTGGGACCTCCATATATCAAACTTCTATATATCGAAATTCTCTGTATATCAAAGTTTTTTGTTAGTCCCATGAAATTTCTATTGAAGTTTATTTCTATATATTGAAATTTTTAATTTCAGAGGCAAGGGAAAAGGATAAGGTAAGGAATTTAGATTGGGTCTGGCTAGATAAAGCCGACAAATAAACAAAATTGATGTGTTGATTTGTACTATGGAGGGGGTTAGTGTAAAGTTCTAGGGCTTGTTTCGGTTTTGTATGTTACTTGTGTTAATTGGCTTAAAACCAAAACTGAATCAAGAGATTTTAGTTAGTCTTTGTTCAGTTCTACTAAAATGTTTACCATGTCAAAGAGAAAGTTGTTGAGTATCGCGGAAAAAGTGGAATTGCCAAAAAAAAGGATGGAATGAGAAAAAAAGATGTTGCGTAGAAATTTAGGATTTCACAAAGTACAGTGTCAACAATATTAAAGAATCAGAAATTTCTTTTAAAAAGTCATGAAGTTGCAGGAGCTGACAGAAAATGATTAAGGACGTGTAAGTACGATGACATGGACAAAGCCGTGTTGAAATGGCTGAAGATGGTGAGAGATAGAAACATTAATGGCTCAAGATGGTGAGAGATAGAAACATGCCTGTCTCAGGACCACTCATAAAGAACAAAGCAGTGTTGAAATGGCTGAAGATGGTTAGAGATAGAAACATGCTTGTCTCAGGACCATTCATAAAGGTAAAGGCAATGGAATATGCACAGAATTTAGGACATGAGGAGTTCCAAGCAAAAAAATAAAACTTAAATTGGATGGTTAGACAAATTTAAGAAGTGTTACGGAATCAAAGAAAAAGATATTTCTGGAGAAAGTGGATGCGTATCTGAGACAGATTGTAGCCAGTGGAAAACTACAATTTTAAAACCAATTTTACAGGAATATCAGCCTGATAATGTTTTTAACATGGATGAAACTGGACTTTTTTTAAATGTTTACCAAATAAGACTCTAACTTTTAAAGACGATAAATGCTATGGAGGTAAAAATAGCAAGGAACGAATAACTGTTGTCCTTTGTGCCAATATGTCTGGAAAAGAAAAACTTAAACTTTTGCTTATAGGTAAAAGCAAGCAGCTAAGATGTTTTAAAGAAGAAGATTTTGGTATTTCATTGTTTCGTTTTTCATCTGATATTGTATTTAAACATAAAATATGTTAATTTTTTGGTTAAAATACTGTGTTGTATTGATTGCACGATTAAATGCAGTATAGAAATGTTTCTAATTTTGAATATTTTTCAATAAATTTATTGATATTTGCAATAATTGAGTTAATTTCATTTTAATATCTTTACTGTTTTCTTCAAAACATAACTTAATATATTATTCAGAATATAAAAGGTATCTAAATATAATATATATTTAAAATTTTAATTTAATTGGTTTCAAAATAATGATTTTACGGCAATAGTGAATTGGTGATTACGTCATCGGATCACGTGTCAGCATCGCAACTACTTCCGGCGAGATGTCACGTGGTATCCGGTAACGTAATCGGTTGAAGCGCCATCTCTGTATTGCGAGCTGCTTTCTGATTGGCTAGCGAATGCTCTCCAAAGTTTCCAAGGCTAGTATAGGGAGTGGAACATCTGTATACATGTAATCTGTGCCTAGAACGAGTTCTAGGTTGTCAACTTCGCGTCGGTTACGCTGCGTTATGGATGACGTCGGAGTATAAACCTATGAATTGTTTCTAATATCGACGTCGTCGACGACCATCTCCGCCATGTCTGACTATAAACAAGCCTTTGGTGGAATTAATCGTTTGTTGTTATCTTTGTCCTCTCTTCTTTTTTATCGAAAAAATTAGGACCACAAATTCGATTTACTAGCTCATAATACTTTCTTTAAAAATATATCTAGCTGTTTATTCATAGCATTTAGGGTGCAGGAAAGGTTTATCAGGAAGAAGTAAATAAAGTAATTTCGCCACTGACCGCTAGGATTACTGATCAACGACTCTACAAATTGCTTCATTGAGGTTAGACTCTTATTATATTCTACTCAGTTTTGGAGTGATTATAGTGCATTGGGTGTTGCGTATCGTTCTGCCAAATAAACTTAACACTGGTTTCAGATAGGGGTAACATCTTATTCAGATATAGAATAAAACTTGTTTTTGCTGCAAATTACGTAATTTTTTATTTACAATTTTTTAAATAATGCAATTATTTATTAATTGTAAAGTATCTGCGGTAAAATGATCTCTATGGGATCATTTTGGCAGGTGGCTGGCAATTAATTATTAATTGTAAAGTATCTGCGGTAAAATGATCTCTATGGGATCATTTTGGACAGGTGGATGTACAAAATGATCCTTTGGCATAGGTCTCGAATTTTATTTTTATTTTTCTTATTTCGAATAAATAATTCTCGGAGTGTATAAGATATTTTATAGTCGGAAGACTAGTCTTCCAAAATATATAAAAAAATTAATTCAATAACAACTTAATTTGAACTTACAGGTGGCTGTACAAAATGATCCTTTGGCATAGGTCTCGAATTTTTATTTTTATTTTTCTTATTTCGAATAAATAATCCTCGAAGTGTTTAAGATATTTTAGTCGGAAGACTAGTCTTCCAAAATATATAAAAAAAAAATTAATTCAATAACAACTTAATTTGAACTGTTTTCGGATTTTTGCTTAAGGGGATCATTATAGAACCAGTTTCCTCTAATAGCTTAGAATATATTTAATTTTTAATTTTCAGTAAAAAACGAAATGAATAGCATAGAATATATTAAGAGAATACTTCAAAAGTTTGAACGTTCACCATTTTTAAATAATTGCAGTTACAACGTTAAATCATGTGGCTTCGGGATGATCTTAAATGATAGAATATCGCTTCGAAATTTCATGAAAATTTACTAATTATTTCAAAACTTATCAGTGGGGATAGACAACAGGTAAAACATACAGCATAATGATCTATAAGCCTCACTTCGGAAAGCAGATAAAAAATTAATTATTCTAAATTATTTACTTTTATTAAATAAAAGATGTTTATAATGAAATAGGCTTATTCTTTTTCAATTAAAAATATTAATTATGAATAATTTAAATTTTATGAGATTATAAATTTTACAAGTTCAGAAAAAAATTTCTTGTATAATTTTCGATAATATTCTTTAGTGACCTTCACTAAAATTTTATATCCAATTAAAAATTACCTATTCAAGTTTCTCAGGATTTAAAATTTGTTTGATGTTTTCAAAATTTTATAAAATCTATACCCAATAGAATTAAAATTAATTATACGTATATAAAATTCTCTATTTATAGGATTTTATTGATTTAAAACAGGAAAATTAATTTGATAAACTGATGCACACTGGTAGGAATTAAGGTAGTTTTAAATTAAAAGGAAACACTGTATAGACTACTGATATTTTGTAGGGTTTACTCTTTTGTACTGTTTTAATTCCGACAATTAAATTTAATCTAGAGATTCCAGAGTTTATTAGATTGTTACAAATCTTTTAACAAACAATTCTAATTGTATTGTTTATCGAGAATATTGTAAAGTAAACATTTAAAACATGCATCAGAGTTTCAGAAATTCAATTTAAAGTTTTGATATTCGAATGCAAAATGAAAAAAAAGAAAAAAAATGAAACTTTTGGAAATGTTGGGAAGGATTAGATTGTATCATTTCTGATATTAAGTAGTTACATATCACTAGTAAATAACTGAAATTCCCATCTCTAATCGCTCTGTTTATAAACTTAAAATTTGACACGGAGGAAACTTTCAATTGTAGCCAAGAATCTCCAAAATACTTTTTAACTTTCACAGATTAAAAATGGAAAAATTTAATAAAACGAAAATTTTATCGATAGATGGCGCGATATGTTTGAGCGGTTCAATCCTTTTAAAACTGTATTTTTTATTATTGGACTTAAATTATTTTAATTGCTGAATACTTTAAGTACTTTATTTCTGTGATTTAAGATGCTTAAAAAATAATAAAGCACTATTTAAATTAAAAATTTAACGGCTTGATTGATAAATCATCTTTACTCCATATTTGTGAACTAACTCATTAGGCTGCATGTGGTGAGTGGTTTCAATTTATATAATTTTTTTAGAGGTTAATCTCTTAATTTTTGACAGATGTTATGGAGTTTTTATTAGTATACAAGTATAAAAATTTTATTTCTAATATGTTAAGTCATTTAGAAATGTTTTGCATATGAACAAATGCCCCAGAACCCCCTAGTTTATTGGTATTCGGGATCAGAATAACGTCCTCAAATCGGGAATCTAGTGATGGAGCTAGTAGAATATGTACTGAAGTATATTAAATTTAATATTGAACAGAAGATAACATAATAAAGAAGAACACAGTATCAACATAATATGATAGTCATATTCACCTTTACAGAATTTCAAGTAAAATTCGAAAATGGATATCAATCTAACATTTTTTTTCAGATATTTTTTGAACCTATTGATTTTATTTTTAATAAAAATATTGCATAAGTATTCCCTATTTTGTACACGAATACGTATTTATTGCATTACTGTCAATTAAAATTTTTTCTTCCGAACTGATAGATGATTAATAATATGAGTCGGACGATATAAGATGAAATTGGAGAGAACACGATACTTCTAATAACATTTTTCTTTAATCAAACATATTATATATATATATGCTTTATATAGAAAAAAATTCGATATTTTAAATAAAATTATAGGTTGATGGTTAAAATATAACCATCAAAAAATTTTCATTGTTTGATGTATATCAATATGGAGAAATACTACACAAAACAAAATATGTTTAATAAGGTTACTTAATATTAATGATGCAGTAATGTAATATGATTCTCGAAAATATCGAAGTATCGAATAATAAAGCACGAAGTTTTCTTATTCTATACTTCAATATTTCGAGCCATTGTTTATTTATAAGCTAATTATATCTACTTACATTATAAAATAATACTATATCATGAAGCAAGACGTTAACTTATAAATATACTTCATTTATAATTTCTTCTAAGTTAAATATATAGTATTACTCTCTCGTCTATATTCGGGAAAACTATCAATAGGGAATAGAGTAGCAAATTTGAATCCTCAAATTTAATTAATAGAAAAACTAAAGCATTTAGAAGATTAAAAAAGCTTTACTCCTCCTCTTCCTCCTTCGCAGATGCTGTACAGTTCGCTTTACTCAAATGAGCTACTCAGATTACTGAATGGCCCACGTAAATTTCGGCATAATCGGATCGAATGAATAGCAGATGAGGTATTTTTACCTCTATAATTACCTTTATATGCCGAAAAATTTAATTGATTTCGACCAAATTTTGAATATCGTTATATTGTACTCTACTCAAGAATTCTTCAAAATTTCATCAAAATCAGATCCAGAATAGAAAACATATTTAACGACGGGTGTTTACTTATTAATCAGTTGGATTTCAGAGAAATTCTTTTTTTAAAAAAATGTAAAGGATTAACATAAAAAACAAAAGAAGTACTGTATTGATTAAAAAAAATGATATTTCCGATAGATTTTAAACATGTTTTTAAGGAATTGTTGAAATTTTATTACAATGTAATGTATATGAGTAATCCACTTAAATCCTTTGATCTTAATGAGTGCTGTAATGATAAATTAGAAGCGGCTACTCGATTGAAGATTTAAGATAAAGCAAAAACATTCTTCTAAGTTGTAGACAACATTCTATTTTCTCAGTATTTGGCTTATAGTTTTGCTTAATTGATATTCTATACATGAAATACTGGCATTTTAATTCCGTCTGTATTCAAAGTAAACATTTTCATTCGATCGTATTTAATTTTATAAGATATAGATCGATCCAAAATGAATTAAAAGCTATAATTTTTCAAGTAAAAAAACAAAGATGATTATAGTCATTAATCGTCTTAACAGCTCCTAGGATTATTTCCGACTTCTTAAGATTCTTAAATTTTTTATATAAATCAATGAATTGATGATTCTTATGAAAATATCCATACATATCAAAGGAAAATATTTTAGAATTTAAAATAAAAAAATATATATTAATAATCTGTAGACTCCGAATTAATTGCTGATTACGTTCAAAGTATAATCACTCGATAATCAAAAATTAATTAATAGATGCAAATTAAGAAAAATGTTAATATAGTTGAATATTTTGCAAGAAATACTAAAATATCGTAATTTTTTTGTGTTATATTTAACTTTTTTTTTTTTTTTTTTTTGCAATTTTCTGTTTACTTTCCGAAGAAAATGGAGGCTTGTAAGATCGGGCTTATACTGTATCTGTCTGCTATCTGTGTCTCACATTAATAAATTTTGAATTTAACAAATTTTCATGAAATTTTCAATAGAGATGCTCAAATTTTCAATTAAAGGGCATCTCGATACCGCATCCTTTAATCCTATAGAATCGATTAATCCTGCAGGATAGAATTTCGTTTATATCACAATTTTAGTTTATATTATTGCAAATGAATGGCACTAAGTGTTGACGGTATAGAGGTATTATATTGTTTACCTGATTTCTTAACACAGCACCTTATAGTTCAATGTATGTGAAGTCACAATTCGGTAGGAAGCCATCATGACGTAATAACTGATGACGCCATATATCATCGAGGATTTATAACATCATGATGACGTAATATTACGTGACGCATGATTACGTCATCATCTGATGCGTGATATCACTGTTGCATGTATACTGGTTAAATTAGCATTAAAATTGGACACAAAAATAATGGATTCTAAATGCTAAATAACTTCGGAAAATAAGCAATTTTATTTCTTTCTCGAACTTCTTGTTAAATTAATTTTATGAATGATCACCATCTTGTAGCGATACCACAACAGGAACCTTAAAATCAATAGCATAGTTTATATTTTTATTAACAAGGAACAATTCTTCTTCTTCTCTGTTCATATGGAAGATGCCACCGCCTTATCCTCCAAGATATAGAAAGAGATGATTAAAATCGATGCATAGCATGAATACAAGAAACAATTCTATAAGTCTTGAATACAATAATGTTTAAACTGTACTGAATGCGGCTAAAACTTCTTTCCACTAGTGACCTGGCACATTTTCTTCTGGTAGAAAACTTTCATCATTTTCTTAACTTTCCTAAATCCTAATAACTTCACCCTTCATCCTTCTCGAGGCTAAACCACAAAGTACATCCCACTATCCTCTTTATTAAATAAATAAATAAATATAGTTCTCAGGATACCTGATCGGAAAGAGGAACATACAATTATTATTATTTTTTTTTGTAACAATTAGTTTAGAAACACAACAATGCTTTAAAATTTAATATTTAGAAAATACTTTCCATCCCTAAAAATGTTAAGTTAAAATAATTTAAAAATGCAAAAATAAGTTAACTGAATTCCTTTAAGAATTTTTTTCCGGGATGAAACTGTATACATGCACATGAATTTTGTTTGGCTTACATATATATATATATTAGCAAAAAAATCATGAGTAATAAATAATAATCCTTTCTTCGCATGCAGTGACATATGTTAAAACATTAAACATTAATTATACTGCTAATATGGGTCTGACGAAATATTTTTAATCGGGAGAGTGCAAACTTTTTATTCCATTGTTACAGAATGACGGATAAAAGCTTGTAGAAGAAAAAGATAAAATAGATAAAAGAAGTTGGCCAACTTTTCTAAATTGAATCATAATTTCTTTATGAGTAACCATTTTATCTTATGAACGCCTTAAACCGAAATATTTTATTTATAGAAAAAAAAAAACCTTTAAAGAGTCTGCAAAACAAAACAAAAATAAAATTTATTTTAAAGCTGACAGCCATCCATTTTAAATTTGATAAACATTTTCAATGTTTTAAAAGCACATTGTGCTTTTCTCAAAAGATTTGATGGCTATGCTCCGTTATAACTATGAAACAGGGATCTGGAGTATAATTGATGATGATGCATTGTCTTTTGCAATCATTTTCATCTCTTGAATAAACAGCTTAAGTATAAAGCTCCGTTCAAATCTTCACGAAATGTGCGATATATAAAATTCATATTATGTTCTATAAATTATTATTACTATTTTTTTAGCGTATTATTTTCACTGATTTACGTAACAAATATGATATAGAATAAATGTTGAGAAATAATTCTATAAATTAATCATTACTTAGTTTCATTTTCTGTTCTTATCTACAGAAAAAAATATTACTGATATACTTAATAATATTTTCAACTTCAAAGAAATTTTCTTAGATTATTTTCTCATTTTTTTTCTAATTATTTCTTTAAAGATGAGTTTATTTTTCTTTCCTTCCTTAAATGTTATGTATTGATTAACTGTAGATTAAGTAGCTAATTATTTATGAACTGAATATCCTTTTTTTTTCTGTAGAGTTTACCTAGATAACGTTTTTATTAATTGAAAAAACTTCACTATTCTACAGAATTCGATTTTAATTAAATTTAGATCGCATTTTATAGAATTACCGACGATTTATTTATAATTTTTCTTTTTTTAACGACAAGCTTGCGCTGTTTATTTTTCATTTTTATTTATATTAGCATCGTTTTTAAAGGACAAGCAACTGTTTAGAAGCGAAAATACTGCAGTAAAGTATTACAAAAAAAAAAATTAAAAATTCATGGCTTTGAAAACGAATCTCTTAGATTAAGTAGCTAATTATTTATGAACTGAATATCCTTTTTTTTTCTGTAGAGTTTACCCAGATAACATTTTTATTAATTGAAAAAACTTCACTATTCTACAGAATTCGATTTTAATTAAATTTAGATCGCATTTTATAGAATTACCAACGATTTATTTATAATTTTTCTTTTTTTAACGACAAGCTTGCGCTGTTTATTTTTCATTTTTATTTATATTAGCATCGTTTTTAAAGGACAAGCAACTGTTTAGAAGCGAAAATACTGCAGTAAAGTATTACAAAAAAAAAAATTAAAAATTCATGGCTTTGAAAACGAATCTCTTTTAAATAAATAAAATTTAAAAAAAGGAACGATATTTTAAAGAGATATTTACTTAATCCGAGAATAAATTTTTAATTATAATAAAATTAATATTATAAATTATTCTTAGGGTTTTGTAAACACCATATAATTGTGGAACAAAAGAGAAATAAACAAATGCTCATTAATGTGACATCACAATGAAGAGATATCTCCATGACAACACAGTTTGAAACCCTCTGCCATCAAAACAAACGAACCTAATTCTCTTTCTGCAAATGAATTTGTCGGATCGTCGCAGAACGTTTAATGGCTTTTTCCTTAACTCCAATAATCGACGATAGAAAAATTAATCGAATTTTACGATATTAAAAAGAAAAAAATCTGTATAAAATCTATCTTTTACGAGTCCATTTTATGCCTTTTTATCTTCCCTCCAGCGCGTCGTTCCAACAGCTCGTTTAATTCATACATGATCGAGTATAATTTTAGACGTTTGGGCCATTTACATATGCACATAAAAAAGTGTTTTGTGCCATCGATCTTAGTTTGGCGATTAAAGTTGTCAAAACTTCGTATACCGAACTATTTCTGATTAAAGTTAATTTAGATGGAGTTTTCTACATGTTTATATTTTCTGCTTTAATGGAAAATTTGATTACATTTTAAAATCATTAATTATTATAGAAACTAATCTGCGAGAGAATAAATTATATAAGTTTTACAATTTGGAATAATTACAGTTATATTTTGACAGTATCGTGTCACATACGAAGTAACAATTAAATTTTGCAACTTTGTAAAAATTTCGCATGGCGTCGTTTGTATTTATACGAATAGAGAGGGAAAAATGGAGTAAATAAAAAAAGCATTTCTCTTATTTACTCTTCTTATCTCTTTTTCCGTTTCTACTTTTCCTTTTTTTACTCTTCATCGAGAAATAACCATACTTCTAACAATTCAATTTTCTAACTCTTGTAGAAGTATAATCTGAAAATCAATAACTTCCTTCGGTTTAGATTTATGTAACTTTTTAAAAAAATTCCGCTAGATTTATTTCTATAAAAATGGATTTTTATCGAATATTTCTGCTGATCAATATTCTCTAATCCATATTTTATTATGTATATTACGTAAAGAATCATTTGCTCGGAAGAAACGGAAGAGTCTTCCAGGCAAATGGAAGGATGTATTTATATATAAATGCACATACATTCGGCAAGTATTACTGACAGATGGTGATTGATTAAGCGCATCAACTGCCTTCCATCTCTAATATAAAATGTTATTATTACTGAAATATGCTGTCGTTATTCGCGGAATGTGTGTCCAACCATTTTCTCTTAATATTAAATTAATTTTCAAAAAATGAGAGTTTCAAAATGTGTTTTCAGTTTAAAAATTTAGCGTAAACGTTATTTATAGCCCGATTTACAAAAAAAAATATTAAAATTCTCTTAAATAATTTGTTACAGAACGATTTGTTTTAGTTTAAAATTAAAGAATTGTGTAGGTGATTGAAAGGTCTTCTTAGTTTGTTTTGTTTTTTGATTAAATCGAAGCCACGCAGTGGCAAAACCACAGGTGGGCGATTAATTGAAGTTGATTTCTTTTGGGAAAATAAATAAAAAAAAAAGGAAAATTGTCACTTGTCTTTTCCTCAAAGGAAAAAATTAATACAAGTTTAAATAAATGTAAGTCTAAAATGCTGCTTTTTCGAATATAATTACTTAAACACTTCATAAAATTTATTAATTTTATACGAAATGTATGAATTATAATAATTTTTAAAAATCGGGGTAATTCGGAACACCTGAAGGTTTTTTTCACTTAATTTTTTGATAAAAGATAATTATTTGTGAAAAAAATTTAAGTATTTTAACAATATTTTCTTTTTTTATCTTTATTCAAAAATATTTCTGTATAATTTTTAAGAAGGAAAGATTTAATGAAATGCTTTAAATCATTAGACCAACCATTGCAAAAATAGTTTACACTTTTTTATAGAAACTAAGAATAATGATGATGATGATAATATACACATTTTAGATAATTTGCAAATATAAAAAATAAGAAAAATATTTTTCGAAATTAATGCTGCGAAAATAAAAATAACGATTAAAACTTCAATTCTTCTCGTTTAATAATAATAAAATCTTCATGTTTATTTTAATTTGTCCTCGAATTAATTCGTTATTTATCAAGATTTCTAAAGTAAACACCAGAGAATTAAGTAATTAAGATTTCGAAATTCTGAGACTTATCACTCTCTTATGATCTTTTCTCTTTAAACTGTTAACTATACTCTAAATTACATTTTATATATATAAATTTTTTAAATTTTATCTCTATAGTCTTCCTACAAGATGTATTAATATTTAAAGAAGGAATGTCGGTAAGAAAAGACAGAAAAATTGCTTTCGTTCTGTTGTTAAAGATGTCGTCAAGAAAAATGGCATTGCGATTCATGAAAGTGATCACGTCAGTGATTTATATAAGAATATTATGTGAAATCATCTTTTCGTGATGAAGTAAAAAGAACATATTTATAAAATATGAGCGTTGATATCTGATACCGTACGAGAATTCCACCCACATGTTAAATTTAGAACTTTCAACATGTTTTCCGCCTTCGCAAAATAGTTACAATTTCGATTTTTACGTGGGCAGGAAAACATTTTTTTTTTTAAAGAATGTTGAAGGATCATTAACCTGTATTAAGTTAATGGATTGTGCATAATAAATGAATGCGATTTTAACAAAAACAAAAATGATGCTATATTCGTCTTCCTCTTTGGAATTTTTGAATGAAATAATAAAACATTCATTAATGGAACACATGTAAGATAAATAGAAAACGGGATTATACAATATCATACGGATAACGTAGAGATTTTTCTACTTTTGTCTAAGGTAAAGAGGTTTCTAAATCTGTCTCTCTCTCTTTCTCTCTTTCTTTGTTAGTTATGCTGCCATTGAAAAGAATTGGTGATGAATAGGGCATTGTGTACTAGCAGAGAAAGCTGAATGAACGCTTCATATCATCAAAACGAAAGAAGTTAACAAGTAAACTTAATATTACTCACCTAAATATATATATTAAACAATTAAAATACGATTTGAGTATTAAAATTTTAATAATCTCTCAGATACAGATGCTTTTTTTAATTGTTTGCAACCATTTGCCTGGAAGAAACAGAAGCGCATTCTTACTTCCCTTCAGGCAAATGACTTCCCAGAATAAGGAAGACATTTATATACTTCACATGCATATATATTTAGCCATATCAGTGGCAGATTAAGATTGATTACTGCTACAACTATCTTCTGTTAGTTAGTATAATGTTCTATCATTACTGTTTGCCATTCGCGTAATCCGCATCGAATAAATTAATTTTTAAAATGATAATATAGCTAAATAAAAGCTAATTAATTTCTAATAACTTTAAAGGATGGCATGCAACAATAGAATTGAATGCAATTTCCATTTCTTTGTTTTGCTATTCTGTATTCTTCCCATTACACTATCAACTTCATACATTATATTAATATGGAAGTTAATTTCGCACAAATTTAATCTTCAGAAGTTATTCGTTACTTTAAAAAGTTCGTAATTTTCTTTTATATTTATATATATATAATGCATTAAGCTAAAACGTTAAATATTTTGTGACATTTTAATATTGACTTTTTAATTCCGAACATACTTTAATATTCATGTTTTAATACGTTAATTCTTTGATTTATAATCTTCTATACAGCTCTAAAAACATCAATTTATTATTTTTTTATCCGCCTATTCGTATATTAAAATGGCAAAGTAATTTTTCGAAATTTTAAAAATATCTCAAAAATTATAATAATTAATATTAATTAACATAATATTCCATTTAAGAAAATTAAATTCTAATGTTTACACTTCTCATAGAAAATTGTGTTATTTAAATATTTTTTAAAGAAGATATAATTAAAAATGTCGTCATGTTTACAGTGGAATTGCTTGTTCTCGAACAGGTAAACAGGTAAAAAAAAAAAAATAAGATGAAGAAAAGTGCAGAATTCTACCCGAACTTATTGATTGACGTTTAATTTTCGAATAGTGGATGATGGAAAATTAGCTCTGTCAGCAGTTATCATGGCAGATTACTCCATGTTGAATAGCTGCAATCACAAAATCCGTGTTTTATCAAACTCAGCAAACTTCTGTTGAAAGCAGTTTTAGCAATTTAGTTCTGGTAACTTTAAACGTCGGTTTACATTGCCAAAATTTAAAAAAACAGCGATTTTTAATAATTATACTTTAACATATTAGCAGAACAGTTTAGGTATAAAAATAATTTTAAACAGCTGTTTATAATTCGTTTAAAATAAAGGGAGAAAGAAGTAAGAGTAGTAGGCTACGACGCGATTTTTTTTAACACGTCGCGATAGTTATTCGTTAAAATTAAACATAAAAAAAATATAACGGAATTTAAAGATAAATTCTAAGTTTGGAAGAACGTCACACGTTTTTGTGAAAGGTGAATGCATCTGTAAGGAAATTCTTGTAGCACATAAGCTGTTTTCAGCACCAATAACCATTATTTAGTAACGACGAATGTCTCGCACGATCGATATTCTGACATCTACTGGTATAGTTCAGTACAAGAGTAGCAGAGCTGCTGACAAGTCGTACTTCACTGGGAAGGTAAGTATGTTCTTTACACGTGAATAAAATGGTTTCATCGATAAGTCTAGTATCGAGAAATTTAAATGACTATTTGCTTAACTTGTTATCTATCGGTTTATAATCGAATCTTTTTGCATTTTCGTACTGTCACGCTGTCGAGATAGTATTACGTATTCGACTTGTGTATAGTAAACTCGCGTTGAATATTATTTTAATAAAGAAGAAAAAACTTGCGCTATAATTTCTAAGATAAAAGAAATATTCGTAACTAATATAATATATACACATGTAACGACGAGTCAAGGTTATTTATTTTTTCTGTTTTTTTACAATACTCTTCTTGAATAGATGCCAGCAAATAAAGCACTGTGTCAATAGAGCTGATGCGTTTCTAAATCAACATGGAAATGCATAAGAGTCGAGCGAATATCAATAATAAGTTGATATAAAGAGTTTAGACATGGTTCAGTTTCCATTGAAAACTTTAATAATTTTCTTTAATAATTAAATCACGTACGTTCTTGTTTGATGACTCGATCCGTCGCATACGAATGCAACTTATCTATAAAAATTTAATGCACGTAACAACTACTTCAGAAGCATAAATTTCCTAATTATCGAAAGAATAAACCCACGTTACAGGTAAATCAAAGCAAACTTGCTCAGATATACATAGAAGCAATCATAAATTTTTTATCTTTTCTATATTTAATATGCGGAATTCCAGCAGAAATTCGTAAACAATTTTTATATTTTTCTCGAAAAAGTAACAAAAAATAAGCGTGAAAATTTCCGGAAAAATTATTATTTTTCTTTGCAACCATTTTGCATGTTCATTTTCTATTCATATTGATAAATATTTGATTGACTTATTTATTTCTTGAATTATTCATCTCAACTAAAACAAACTTGACTCCTATTCATAGAATATTTTTCAACCATATTTTTACCATTAAATATGTAAAATAATATATTGAATTAATGAATCTCAACAAAATTTTTATATATATTTTTAACATAATCTTATAAATGTAGACTATTAAAGAGAAAATTGATAAAGTAGATTTCTCGTTTCTTATATCTTAAAAATTTTTTTTCTTTTTTTCTTGTACTCTCAAATCAATTCTTTGAAATAAGCTCTCTACAAGTATTCTAGAAATCGATAGGAATAAATAATAAAAAAAAAATCTTGTTAGTTCAGTCGAACAAATAATCTTAAGTTAGATAATTAGAAGAAGAAAGAAAAAAAAAGAGTTTAATTGGAAAGATGAAAGAATAGTAGCTGCATGAACAATAAAAGAAATGAAGTTAAATTAAGTTTAAAAGTTGCATTGCGTGATAATTCCATACGAGAAATTGATCTTAAGGTTAATGAAAATTGCTAAGCAGGTTTTCTATTTATTGCATTTAAATCTTTTATCCGGTTAAAGTTTAAAAGTTGCATTGCGTGATAATTCCATACGAGAAATTGATCTTAAGGTTAATGAAGATTGCTAAGCAGGTTTTTCTTCTATTTATTGCATTTAAATCTTTTATCCGGTTATATATATATATTTATTTTATATTTTTTAGCAACGAAACTCTCAAAAACATTATCGGTTACGCTCGTTATCTTTCAAATGATAGACTGTATAGCTATTTTTCAGTAGAAGCTTTCAAGAAATTAAAGCTTATGCAGCATATACTTTTGGATCATTTCGGGAATAACAAGAAAACAATTACTTAGTTGAGTAAATACGATAAAATTGAAATTATATTTGTTAACTTGAGCCTGTTAGCAATCAAATATCCAAGTTGAACAGTAAAATTATCTTAATAAAGTAAAGCAAAAATGATCTGCAAACTTGTTAAAAACTACAGAAACTCTTCGTTAAGCAATTATTTAACCGAGTTTATGCTAATGTTTTCTTGTTTTATTTTTTATGAATTTTTGTTATCAGTCTATTTATTCGGTTTGTATTAAATACGTCAATCTATATAAGAAAATCAGATTAAAAAATTAAATTAATCTTAAGAAAAATAATAAAAATTTCAAAAAAAAAAAGAAAAAGAAAGAGGGCAAAACGAAACCTCGTTATAAAATTACAGAGAATGTTTTTGTTGCTGTAGCAATATTTTTTTCAGTAGATGTTTTGACGATCTATTCGTGTTTCATATTAAAAAAAAAAAAAACAAAC
>AYEL01011966.1:0-25773 GCA_000484575.1 Olivierus martensii | reverse complement strand
AAAAATTTTGAACTAATTTTATTCTTAATCGTTTTTATGGTAACAAATATTATAATTTTTTTTCCTTATATTAATCATTTTATCCTTCATATAATCGAAGTTTAAAGAATACTCGATTGATTAAACTTATCCCAGTAATTCGATTGATTCAAGCTGTGGCATCGTTAGCAAACTAGAAACAATTTAAGGTGTTAAACAATTTTGTTACAGAAAAAAAAGAGCCGAAACTCAATTATATACTAAATGCTTAAAATTGTTAATAAAATAGAAGAATGTGTAGATTAAATCCTTTGTAAAGATATTCAAAAGTTCGTAGCCAAAACTTAACTCACCGTCGCATAGTTTAGAGAATTAATTTAATGGAAACCATACATAGTTTATAATAAAAAAAATGAAACGGAGCGTGTTGTCACAAGTTTTATAATTTTTCTAAAATTTTTAAAATTTGCAGAAAGCGAATATTAAGAGAACTTAAAATTTCAATTCGTATGGAATCTCTCCAAGTTTATATTATGAGATAATTTTAGAAAGTTTCGTTATTATAATGCTTTTAATTTATTTTCCTTTAAAATTACCTCATAAAAAAGAAAATTAAAAAGTTTAAATAATTTTTGTAATTTTAAGCTTTTTTTTTCTTTTTTGAAAAGTTATAAGGTATGTCCGGGAGAGATGGATCCCCTTTTTAAGAATTGCTGTATTTTTATTATTTATATATATAGCAATACCAATTTAAAAAATGGCTATAAGATTCTAGCGACATATACTAACAGCTAAGAATATAAATGTAAAAGACAAAAACAAATATGTTAATGATTTTTAATAAATTAGCTTATACGTGTGGTCTATCTATCCCGGACTTGTCCTATCATTAAACAATTTGGCAAATAAATTTTATTATTGTAAATACTTTTATTATTATAATTAAACAATATTAATAATTTTAAATATTGTTTGATGTGCACATAATTATTCTTTTTGATTGTCAGATAATGCAAACGGTTCATTGTTGCTTACACAAACAAGAACATAAAAATTTGTGAAGATAAGTTGTTAGAAAGGTCCATTTTAATCTTCGGAGGCTGTCTGTTACACAAATGTGTGCTTCCAGAATTCTGTAATTTAATATAAAAGTTCTTTCTTTCAATTAGCTAATATAGAATAAATATCTCGTAGTTCAAAACTGGATAAAAGCAACAATTTTATCACTTTGTTGTCATGGAAATAAGCAATAAAGTAATTGAAAAAATTTCCAACTAAATGTTTTATTGAGAATTTCCATTAAAAATTGTAAAATAGACGTTTTGACTATCTATCAACTCTAAATTTTAAATTTAACATTTAATATTCGAAGTAATGGAAAGCAAGATTAAAAAACGACAAATTTCAATGGAAAAAAACTCTGATTTTAAATTTAACTTAACAGCGATTTTAAAGTACAAAAATGCCAGCTGTTTGCATGTAAATTTTATTAAAATGATAAATATTAGTCTGCACAAGCGAGTAATTTGGTATTAGAAAATCATTTTAAATAATTTTTCTCTTCTTTTCTTTGTTGCGATTGAAGTCCGCGAATTAAGGCAAATAAAATTTAATTCTGTATTCTTCTGCTTTGCATTAATTAAAGAATCAAGACAAAACATTGATTAAAAACTTTACATAAAAAAATAGATTTTTCTACGTTATGTTCTCTTACATTACATGCATTATTTTCTTTCCTGTCAAAACATAAATTTATAGAAATATTAGCATGAAACATGATTAAATTTTGTTCCTATATAGGCATCAAAAACTTTATTTAATTTTGAAGCTACTAGATATTGAATAGTGTTATTCTTTATTACGGCAGAAAAGAGAAGATAAATCAACTAGTGCTGTTGAAAAAATAAGTTAAAGGACAACTTTCGGACGTCATTTGTACAAATAATCATAGTTATAGTTACTTGTTTCCTGCAAATATATAAAAATCTTAGCTTTTGTTATTTATTATTGCACTTATCTGCTAAGGATCTACTCGTTCTTCTGATTTAACGTGTTGTTGTCTGCAGGTTAATGTTTTTCTGAGAAAGTTTCTCTTCTTCCAAACGTATTTCTTCTAATGATGTTAAGGTCTTCATCGTCTATATTAGGATTTATGCCTTTAAATGTTGTTATTGTTATGAAGAAATCTGATAAATCTAACTTCTAACGGATGATATTTGGTCGTTCACGCTCCATTCGTGTTGCCGTAGGAGCAATTAAAGATTGTAACATCTAATGACTGTAGCATAAATTGGACACGTATTTAATCCATGTTTTATGTTAATAACGATTCGAAGAGTTCAAAAACACCATTAACTAAGAAGACACTCACAGGCATCGGATTACAGACAATAACAAGAGCGTTTTGAAGTAAAATAATTACCGAGTTTATCTACAATGGAGTTTCGCATCTGACAAGGGATTGTTCGCGAGTAAATTTCTACAAAAAAGCGAGCGTGACCAACTTTTATTTAATCCAACCGCTAAATAACGACACCTTCGGTTCCGGACAGTTTGTCAACCCTTCGTGATGTCAGGGCGTGACGTTAAAAACGGACGTGACTGCGTAACCACGTGCTTTTTTTTATTATTATTTATTATTGTTTCCGCTGACTGTATGCAACTAGTACATAAATTTTGC
Source organism: Olivierus martensii (assembly GCA_000484575.1). Classification (NCBI taxonomy): domain Eukaryota; kingdom Metazoa; phylum Arthropoda; class Arachnida; order Scorpiones; family Buthidae; genus Olivierus; species Olivierus martensii. Next base: position 23,114 of record AYEL01011966.1, on the reverse strand, counting down.
GGTAAAGCGAAAAACCGATTCGGCACACCAATTGACGCTGTAATTAAGATTTTTGGCAAGAAAGATTAGCAAAGGTTTTTATAGGAATGGACGAAAATCCGGAACTAAGAAGCCGTAACAGGATTTCCTCTTTTAAAACGGGGCTGTTTTTCTGCGTCTGAAACTTCCCACATAAGTTACTTTTTTTTTCGTCTCCGTATCGGCGACATAAAGCGACACGACATTTATACTTATGCATATTTAATTGGGGTTTCATGAAACATCGACCCGTCAAACGAAACGAGATGGAATTTCGTAATAACGCGCTATCGACTTTATAATTTTTGATATACAAAGCGCAGAAAAAAACTTGAACTAATAATTACTATGCGTTTTAAACGAAGTAATGCCTCGAATGAGGCATTAATAACAACACTACGTGAATAGGAAAAAAAATTCAGGATTCTCTATAACGTTGTCATCTGCGGATCGAGTAAATTTAATCAGTAAATATTCGGGTCATTCGCGGATCTAGAAAGAAAGTCTGGGAAAATTTTCAATGTTCCCATTTAAGGGAAAATGCGACAGACATACAGGTGACTGCTTGGGTTAAAACGAGTAAACGTTCTAAAATTGGAGTTAAACTGCACAAAGACTCAAATATGTTGTTTATTATTGCCTTAAGTTGGTAACAGTATAAAACTAGAAATAAATTTTTATTTTTAATGCCCTCACGCGTGAGAAAATTTAACAGAACTATTTATTTAGATATTAAACAGCAAAAAAAAAAAAGTCTATATAAAATTAGTAATGAACCAAATTTAGTTTTAAATCTCCTGAGGAAGAGAAAAATGGTCTACAGTATTTTCACAGATAAATATTGAAAGAGGCTAGAAAATTCGGGAGAATATTCTACGCTCTCGTTTTCCGAGGTAATCCGAACTTGAGAGGAACAGGTGGCCATTTATGTACATAAAATAATCCAGGATCGTTTAAATATTCATATTCGCGTCGTTTATTTTGTAGTTATGATTCTTGAATCGTGTCGTGTAAGCGAAACTCGTGCAACACCTCTTCTTTACCAACTGTAGAAGTATACTAAAACTCGGGATTCTTTTATATCCAGGATATAAATTTATCTTGGTATTTTTCGACTGGAAAATACGCAACAGATGGCCGAGTATTTACTAATGTGTCAATAAATCATTTCTCAGAAGCTTCTATGCGATTTTTAGGATGATTCGGTGTCGGATTTCATAGACTTTATATAGTGTTTGAAGGTCGCTTTACACTTGTTTATTTTCATTAGCGAATTGTTTTCAAACTAATAATCGTATAGACCGGAATAGGTTTTTCTCTTGACGTATACAAGACTAAATGCACACAAAAAAATAAACACGCTTACTAATTTAAAAGCAGTTATCAAATTATAAAGCATTTCTTTTATTCTTATTGGCATCTTAAGTTACGCCATATTTAGCTAATACGACGCCCCCTGCTTTTGTTCAAAATAATCTAACTTTATATAAAAAAAAATTTTTTTTAAATAGAACTTCTTAAATATCGTCATAATTTAAAAAGTTATGTTTTGGTTTATTTTTTAAATTAATTTTGCACTTGAAAAAAGTAGAAGTGAAACAACTATACCAATAAAAATGGCGATTTTTTTTTAGTTCCTTAACTATATAACCGACTTATATATGTAATTAAAAATTTAACTGGTTTTTTATAGTTAAAATTTACTTAACGTATTATTTTACTTAGTCTATTATCATAGCCTATACTTAAATGTACCACAATGTCATTTCATTTAATTTTATTTCTTTTTTTTGGGAGTTTTAGATAAAATTCGGTCACGTATCCCGACGAGAGTTATGTAGGAATCGAAATTTGATACACGGTTTTAATTTAATGATTTTGTAGTTAATAAGGAGAAACATTACCGAGTTAATGATGAAGACCACATTTCATTATGTCATTTTATTGGTAAAGTTAGATGCCGATTATAAAATTAGATTTAACTGCCGCTGTGGATTTATAAACTAATATTTCAACCAAAATGTAAGCAGAAGGAATGTTTCATCTTCACTTACGTGACTAAGCAGACAGTAAAGGATAAGTGCACTTACCATTATGTCTTGATTCATTCAACTAATCATGTATCTTGTTTTAATAGGAAAAATTCATTAATAATGCAGAATTGTTTGCATATTTATTAAACAGAATCTGCTGATTTTCAAATCTGTTATCAAGGAGACTATCTATTTTAAGTTTAAAACTACATAGAATAGATTTTACTAATTTTAAAAAATTATGGAACTCCGCTGATGACGATTTACCGCGACGATGCAAATTAAATGCCAGATTTTAAAAATATTTTGACAATTAATTTTTATAATGAATTTTTAATTTAATATAACGGCTTTTGCAGTATCAAAAAAAAAAAAAAAAGAAAAAGTAGTAAGCAGAAAAACATATATATATATGTCTCATATAAAAAAAAAAAAGAAAAAAAAAATCCGAGCTACTTTACAAGCCACAAGAATTTTCTCTTTTTCAATAGTTAGTTCACCAAAGTTTTTTATTTTTATATTACATAAACTCTACAAAGAATACTTACAATCTCCCACAGACTGTAGAATTTAATTTAAAAAAATCGGAAGAATTCTTCTGGGGAATCCCGAAAGTTAAACTTGAGTGACTACGTCACGTGCGTCTTTTAAACGTTTGGGAATAAAGATCGTTACAATCTACTTTATTTATTTTTTCAGTCTACAATAAAGTATAAATTAAAATTCGTCTTTTTAACGTTAAAAACAGTAAAATAATAACAATAAAAAATGGAAGTCGACCGTCAGCCTATAAATTTCATTAAAAGCAATAAAATTCTGCTGATAGTCATTCTTTAAAGAGAATAATAAAAATGAAATATACTGGAAGCTAGTCAGCACTCGATAATCGTGTTTTGAAACATTATGCACTCCCGTAGATAACAGCCCCTAATTTTGCCATTGAAATCGTCCAGTAATTTCGGCCCAGCAGGCGTCGCTTTAAGTTATCCCGGTCATTCGTCTTTTAAGCGATATCCATCATCAAAAGGCATCTCCTGGAAGTCGTCATTGGAGGAAAAAGCTCGAGCTATAGCCTCCATATTATTAAGTGAAGAAGAAGAAAAGGCATCTCCTTAGGTGCATTACAGGTTACGCTCGCCTTTTCTTTCTCTCTCTGTTGTTTTATTGACGAGTATATTGTTTTTAATATTTAATGAATCGCTTTGTTTTTCAAGGAAATCATCTCAACCAGTCGGATTATGCAAATAATAAACCAATGATGAGGTGTGACTGAAGTGTTAGGCTGGAGTTCAGTTTGGAATGTACTATTTCGCCACAGGTTTAATTCCATGCATCGGAAAAAAGATCATTTAGGTAAACACCCGTGTTTATATCTCTCTTATCTTCATAAATAATTAATGAAACGATGCGAGAGAAGTTTTCTTTTTTAAATAAATTATGTCGCAAAGATGAAAAAAATTAATGAGAAAAATAAGCGTGTTAACAACTTTGCATTTTAACGGCTCGGATTCTATTTGTAGATAAGATTTAGGAGGATGTAGCGCTTTTAACACCAAATTTAATGTTTGCAGGTGAAGCATACAGTAAAAGTGGATCGCACAGGTGAGTGTATATAGAAAAATGAGCGAACTTTTGGTAAAATGGTAGATTATCTGCTAGTGAAAGATGTGTCTCGTCGCATCCGGCAGTGTGGCTTCGACTTTAGCAAGCTTTTTTAACGAATATATACACACGTTTCTAGACCACGATATAGAGATGGACTAACATGGTGTATATAGAAAAATGAGCGAACTTTTGGTAAAATGGTAGATTATCTGCTAGTGAAAGGTGTCGCGTCGCATCCGGCAGTGTGACTTCGACTTTAGCAAGCTTTTTTAACGAATATATACACACGTTCCTAGACCACGATATAGAGATGGACTAACACGAATCTTTAAACCAATGATTCGTGTTAGTCGATCTCTATATCATGGTCTGGGAACGTATGTATATATTAATTAAAAAAAGCTTGCAAAAGGCGACGTCGCGTTTAGAGGCGGATAGTTATCTTTGAGGGCCCTGGGCTAACACTGTTTGGGGGCCTATTAAATTAACCCAAATTTACCTAACAGCGAGAGCTATGCTAAACTAACACACTTAGAGGAGCAAGATTCGCACTCTCATTCCGACATTGCCACATTAGTTGCATAATTGACAAGTGATTCAGTATATTTTGAATTTACCGACTACCGACAGAGCCATATTTGCTATTTACTGTCATTTAAGATATTGATATCTGATATTTTATTCAAATCCAATTGTGTTGCAAACCAACGATTTAAACTTTATACAAATTTTTTTAATACCTAGATAATTTATTTTTTTCTTAAATTTTTAATTTAAATTGTTCATTTTTACTTTTTTGACCGCGAAGGGGCCCTTTGATTGAACGGGGCCCTGGGCTGCAGTCCATAAAGATCATGCCTAAATCCGCCCCAGGTCGCGTTGCCAGATGCGACGCGACACCAGCAGCTAATCTACCATTTTCCAAACCTTTTTTTTTTTTTATAATGACCGTTCCGAGCGTTTTTAATACGTTTTCAGTTCCACCAAAGCAGCACCCACTTTCGTTACACCACTGAAAGATGCACTGTTGCCAGTCGGACAACCTTTATGCCTGGAATGTCGTGTTACTGGCCATCCGATTCCAGAAGTGAGTTGGGAAAAATGCAACTCTTGTCTGATGACGTCAGACGAAGTAATTTTGGAACGTGATGGAGAATGGTAGGTATAACGACTCGTCTTAATAACAGGTATGCCTTATCGCAACGGGAATTTTATTTATATTTAATACGTATGTCTGCAACAAGAGTTAATTAATGAACGTCTTCCAGAATTGCGGGTCGAATTTAATGAGATGCTCGTTAACGAAAAAAGAGAACCCACGGTGGAAAACATTTGCACCGATTACCGGATCTAGATCCTTTATTCTTGTTAACAGACCATAACATTTAACGAGGAATAATAATCATTTCTGAATGGCAGACAATGAACGTCTGTTTCTACAAAACAAAACAAAAAAAATTCTATTCAATAAAAACTGCCCAACAATAGTGTTAAGAATTTTAAATTTTCTAAACATTATCTTCTTCCCCCGACACGGCAGTATATTATGCAAATTAAGTGACAGTTTAAATTCAAACGAGTTTAAAAGTTATAATTATGAAATGTTTGATGCAATATTATTATTTAAAAATATTAAAGCAAGTTTTAAATGCTCGCAAATTATAATTCTGATGCGTTAAGTGTATGAAGTGCCATAAATAACCAGCTCTGTTAAGTAGACATTTCTCGTTTACTGATCCGTCTTGGCTCTTTTATAGGTGCAGATTAAGAATGCCATGCTGTAAACCGGACGATGTCGGAGAGTATATTTGTACTGCTAGCAATTTGTTAGGCACTGTGCGCACTTCAGCCCTCTTAACTACACAGGGTAAGTGATTGCTAAACAGCAAAGATATTAATCTCATTTGTCTTTCCGGACGTGAAACGAATGCTTAAGTTTTATCGCCGAGTCGTATTGCGTGTGTTGTATGTGTGGGTGAATGTTTCTATCAGCAACTTTTGCCGAAGGCTAACTCTTGTCATAATTCTTATTTTTGTCTACTCAGAGTGTTTATCACGCTGTCGAGTATATTAATTTTTTTCTTCTTTTGATGACGATAAGAATGCTTTTGTGGAGTGGTTTTTTGATGTTGAGACGCAGTATTCTTAGATAAGATTCTTATAAATTTTAGAGACATTTATTGATATTTTGTAACTGATCAGAGATTCAATTTTTCAGACTCTGTCATAGGTCAAGATCCTTTAATGCCAAACGGAATTCGTGCAGAACAATTAGAAAAAAGAAACAATGGACACGCAACGCAAACCGATAGTAGTAAATATAATTTATTTTTTTATGCGTGCTTTTAGTTTTTTAACGGTTGCCTTATTGTTTAGTTAAATTCCACAGATAATCTAAAAAAGAGAAAACGTCCTCCTCACTTCCTTCTTCCTCCTCGAAACAAGATGGTGTCGGAAGGGGAAAACGCTAGATTTTTGTGTTCCTATACGGGTCATCCAGAACCGGAGCTTTCGTGGTTCAAGGACAAACGAAGGTTATCGTTCACGGGAGAGAGATTGTCACTGGTGCAAACGGAATCTCTGTACATTTTGCAGATTAATTCGGTGGTTCCTGAAGATGCTGGCGATTATATCCTAGTCCTGGAGAACGAACTGGGAAAAATCGAAGCTTCTGCCCATTTAGAAGTCAAAGGTAATAAATGATTTTCTTTTAACATTACAATGTATAATCCATAGCTGCAATTGTTTTGTATGGTTGCAAACGTAGAATATCAATATCTAAATTTGTTTCATAAAATAAGCTTTCATTAAGATAAAACGAAAAATATCTTCTGGATGTTTTTAAAAAATGACCTTTCTTTACTTCCTCCCATACTTGGCCTCTAATCCTTAAGACTATATAGCCATTGTTCTACTTTCCTTATTAGTAAGAATATACGAATGAACTGTCTTTTCTACACAACAAGTTTATTCCGTCGGTTGTTCTGAACCAGGAAAGCAATCTATTCAGCTATTTTACCACCAACTGGAGCTAAAACATGAATTTTTTCTCGTCGACAGCTAAGAACAATCAATGCTCTGCCTCGCCTCCTAGAATTCTTCGACCTCTGATGGATTGCATCTCGACTGATGAAGAATCTTGGACGTTGACATGTGAACTAACTGGAAATCCGACTCCATCCATACGTTGGTACAAAGAAGGTAAAGCCATCAGTCAAAGCCGGGATTTTAAAATGGTTTACAATGGACACGAAGCCAGTCTAGTAATATCCGAAATATATCCTGAAGACCAAGGTCGTTACACTTGCGTGGCCAAAAATAAACATGGAGAAGCGGAAACCTCCTGTTACATGACTGTCAGAGGTGAGACATGTAGAGTGTGTTATTTAAATAGGATATTTAAAGCATTAGTTGTCGCAGTTAGGCGAAGAATAGCTTTTAATAATAGACGTAATTATTTTGAACTTGTTAGAAGCGGGAAGTCCTCCTAGTTTCGTGGGAACGTTGCAAGACCTTGAAGTGACTGATGGAGACAGAGTTACGTTTACAGTACAAATCAAAGGTTTGTATTATTAAAAATCTTTTGTATATCGCAATTTATGCACTTAAGCCAATATTAAATCGCATATTGTGTATCTGTACTATAGCCTATCGTTAAATGTGCGTTTTGTTTTATAGGTACTAAACCTATAGAAGTGATTTGGGTTCACAACGATCAAGAAATCAAAAATTGCAAGGATTTCTGTTACATAACTCACGAAGACGGAATCACTCATTCACTAGTCATTGAAGATGTTTTCTTGGAAGATGCCGGGCTGTATGTATGCGAAGCTTATAATCATTACGGCGATGCGGAGACGTTATGCAAATTATCAGTTAGAGGTACGTTTGGTAGAAAAGTTGGAAGTTTTTTTTTAAATAATAGTGGAGAATGATGACTGCGTTTCACTTTACGGATCGATATCATCTCTGTTGTTTCTACTTTAGAACGGTTTCCCATCGACACCGAAAATCGCACTATCCAAAGCAGTTGCGATGTTACTCAACCCAAAGAATGCTTGGAGAGGAGAGTATGTTATTTTTATTTTATTTAAAACTTATAAATTTGGATTCAGAAAAAAATAAATATTTAATCTGTTTTTTTTGTGTTCTCTAGCATTCTACACGAGAAATCAATGCGAGTTCCTGCAACGAATTGAACAACGATGTAAACACCGAAGAAGTCAAACAAACCAAAGAAACGGAATCAAACAAGAAACCTACTGTTTACAGAACGGAGAGTATCAAATCGAGGTATCTATATAATAACAATAATAATTTATAAATTGTAAATATTTCATACGAAGGTTAACAAAATAATCATAAAATCAGACTGATGATGACGTCCGTGCAATATTCATTACGGAAATGCGCCGTTAAAACTTTAAAATAGTCGAAACTGAGATGATTAACGATAATGATAACTCCCAAGTAGATTCGGCAAAAATGTAATTCCGGTAACGTTCAGTATCATCGTAAAGTCCATAGTGCGATAGTAACGAGGATAATCAATCGTGCGACCTGTCAAATTAAACGTTATCCTGCACGGTTACTTACTGTAGACAATTTATATCATCGTCTTATTGGCTGAGCTGTATTATCTCAGGTAATGTGTTTAGGAGAATAATAATAGTTGTAATGTGGAGAGTCGGTATAATTGTGACATCCTTTAATTAAATGCATATTAACATTTTAAATGTGGTTTAAAGGTTTGACGTGTCTTGTTTTTGCGTATTGCAAGAGGCTGAATGTTGCAACAAAGGAAGTGTTGTTTTCGTCTTTTGATTAGTAAGATAACTTTTTAATTTTCTAGCTCTTAAATGATAATTTCCCTATAATATTTATAGAAGAATTTTATAAAAGATGATTTCTATTGATAAGTGATTTTTGAGATTCAATCCAGATATTCAGGCGCATTAAAATCTTTTATGGAACAACCATGTCGTCCATATTTCTTTAGACTAAACATTATAAAAAAAATGCCAAGTTCATCTTTACTATCGTAAGCATGTCCTCCTTTTGTATACTGATAGTGAATAAAACGTTCAGAAAGTAAAATATCAAATGAAAAAAATTAGAGATATGACGTGATGAAAGGAAGAAGGATGGTTTATTTAGAGCTTACGGATTGCTAACATTGAAAAATGATCGATTATGAGCGTGCTAAGTTTTTCATCAAAATAAATTGTTTGGGTGAAGAATCGATATTTTTACAAACTGCTTATCAATTTTTTTTTTCCTTTGATTATAATCAATGTAAAACGTTTTTTTAAAATAGTATTGTAATATATTTTTAATGGTTTTAATTTTCAGGCAACGTCCGGCTGTTGAGAACGGTGAAACTCAATTAGAAACTGAATGTATGCCTCCCGAGATATCACTGAAACTATTGTCAGCTCAAATCTTGAAAGGCCCTCAAAGTCTAACAGTATTACAAGGAGAACCTGTTAGTCTCCAAATCCAATTTTCTGGTTCTCCCAATCCTTCTGTTACATGGATAAAAAGTGTAAGGATTTTGTAATGTTGTTTATTCAATGACTTCTTTAATACTTACAGTAGATTTTTTTTCAGGGAAGGATAATGTGTTGCAACGATCGCGTTAAAATCTGCACAGAAGACAGCTGCAGCACTTTATTCATCCAGAATTCAATCGCTGACGACAGTGGAAAATATGTAGTTACTGTAGAAAACAGTGCGGGTTCAGATTGCGGATTCGCTTCTGTAGCAGTAGAAGGTTTGCATTCTAAAATATTTATATGCATATTCCTTTTTTTTTTTGTTCTCGGCGCTTACTGCCGCGACGCGACGCGATTCTCTGAATGTAAATTTGGCTGTCAAAGTTTAATTATTGTCAAATGATGATTTATTCATATTAATTCTAGCGACAATTTTAAAATTAATTGCTGATATATAAATTTAAACTAATGGTTTTCAGAATGAGTTCAGTGAATGTAGGAGTTACATTGGCGCCGCGCTGGTTGATTCGCGTTTAAAGAACAAACTAAAAGTTAAAAAAAATACTTGCAACACCCAAATTTATTTATTTTTGCGTATTTAGGTCCTCCGGATCCACCTGCGGGTCAGCCCAACATATCGGATATCACAGGCCACTCCTTAGTTCTCAGCTGGTATGGAGCCACTTACGATGGCGGAAGTATTATAACCGGATACGTAATAGAAATGTGTACTTCGACCGAAGTGTGGGAAAAGATCAGCGTGTGTCACAGCACTTGTTTAGTTGTAAATAAATTATCACCCGGGAAGCGCTATAAGTTTCGAGTAAGGACGGAAAATGCGCACGGATTGAGCAAACCCAGCAAGGAGTCCGAAACTGTTTTGATTCCCGAAGATAATTTAGAAGACGGTGAGATCATTAAGTTTGCCTAACTTAAGCTTCAGAATTTAAACAATATTTTATATAATGTTAATCAGTTTCTAATTCATCCTTAAAAAAAAAAAAGAAAAATTAACGACCGATTAGTTAGGAAGATAGGTTTAACAATGGTGGTGTTTAATTACGTATAAGTTTATTATAAAAAACGTGGAATGCGTTTTTTGCGCACTTCCTTTGTAATCATTTTAATATTTTAACTGCGATAAGAAGTTCAGAAAGAGAATTAGTAATATTTTAATATAGAAGAGTTATCTATTTATTGTTTGACTCTAACGCGACGGTTTAATGCGAAGAATAAGTTGCGAAATCAGTTTTTCAGCATGCAATTGATTTGGTTATACAAAATTTGTTTAGTTCACTCTGCTGATAAACTTAAATGAAAGTTTCAAGGTCGATGTCGGCCATTAATTAGATTCTATTGGAAAGAGTAGAAGAAGAAAATTTCGCAATGCGGAAGTTGTTTTTCATTCATTCGAAATTCTGTTTATTTATTTAACACGCTAGGAAAGATATATATATGAGTATTGGTAATAAAATTTTTATTTTTGGTTGAACCAATTTCAATTTCACGTTTGTGCAAGTTAGAGCATGTTGTAACTCGCATTTTGTCAATTAATTTTCTTATGTTTCGTGCAGATTTCGAAGTTTTCGATCATCGCATCGTAAATTTAGAAAATGGTTCTCATTTTTCGGAGTTGTATGAGTTGAAAGAAGAGATTGGAAGGTGTAGTATTATTTTTTTTTCCTCTTAAAGGTTGTATAGTGATCTACAGCTCCTACGATATGCTATATTTAGATTTAATTTCATTATTTTCATGCTTTTTTAATCGCATCGTCGGAACGATAGATTTGCACGATATAAAAAAATTTGTCGAATTTTTAATTATTTTTTTTAAATTATTACGCATTTAGAGGTCGGTTCGGTACGGTTTATCGCTGTGTTGAAAAGATGACATCGGAAGAAAGAGCAGCTAAGATAGTCAAATGTCTCAAGACTAAAGATAAAAATAAAGTGAGAGAAGAAATAGATATCATGAACAGGTTAAGACATCCAAAACTACTTCAGTTAGCAGCGGCATTCGAAAATCCTCGCGATATTATTCTTATTATGGAATAGTAAGTTTTATCCTTTTTTTAATTATTTTCATAAAATTCTCTTCTTGTATTTAATTACTTACATTTATTTTATAAGTATCTGTGGTGGAGAATTATTTGAACGCATTATCGCCGACGATTTTGTTCTCACTGAAGACGATTGTATATTGTTCATGCGTCAGATATGCGAAGGTGTTAATTATATGCATCAGAATGGCGTGATTCATCTGGATTTAAAACCAGAAAATATATTGTGCAAAACTAAAACCAGTCATCAAGTAAGTTTTTAAATTCCTTTTTCTCTTTCCTTTTATCTCAGTAATTTATAAGCATTTTTTTTTTTGTAGATCAAAATAATAGATTTTGGATTAGCTAGAGTGTATGATCCATCTGATAATCTTAGAATACTGTTTGAAACACCTGAATTTGTTGCACCAGAAGGGATTAGCTATGAACTAGTCTCACCTGCTAGTGACATGTGGAGTCTTGGAGTCATATGCTATGTTTTGTAAGTATAAAAATTCTCTAAGTGAGTTGATTTATATTCTGGTACCAAATTTAAGATTCATAAACTTTTTAAGTTTAGAATATATTCTGAAGCCATATTCAAGATCCATAAAGATAACGATCTTTAAATTATTTTTTTTTTTAAGATTTATTTGGTCCACTTTCAGTCAGTGGTGTCATTCAAATTAATATATGGATATATTTATTTTTTTGTCAAAATGTATGTATGTTAATTGAAAATATTTTAACTTTATTTTAATAACTAGTTTTGATAATCCATATGAACTGAATAACACCATTGCTTGCAGTAAATTTTTAGTTAACAAGCAGAATTGTCAATATTTTTTTTTTTAAGAGGTTAAAATAGTTTTCCCCTTGTCCTCTCTCCTGTTTTTTTTTTAATTTGTGAATTTATAAAATTAACAGGTTATCTGGTTTATCTCCTTTCATGGGCGATAATGATGCTGAGACATTTACAAACATTACTAGGTCATATTTTGATTTTGATGATGAAGCATTTGATGCCATATCTGAAGATGCTAAAGATTTCATCACAAAATTGCTTGTTAAACGGCCAAAGTAAGTAGTGTATTATAGTGTTTTGTACATTCTATAGATGGATCTAATATAAGGGCTAATGACTTCAGTCCAGGGCCTCAAATTTTAGAAATCTTAATGGCACAAGGGAAAACATGTAATTGTAAAAGAAAAAAATATGTATTTTACATGTTTATGTAAAAGAATACATAAACACGTAAAATATAATTTAAAATTTTTAAAACATATATAAAAATTTTTAAAAAGGGGCCTCTAAAAAGCTTTGTTAAAAGTTAGATCCACCTCTGCATTCTTTAATAGTATTTTTAATAATAGAAAATATTATTATGTAGTAAACGAATGACTGCAAGTGATTGCTTAAATCATGCCTGGTTGGTTGAAAGTTTGGATAAGAAAAGTGTCCAGCTCAGCACAGACAAACTAAAAAAGTTTATCATAAGGAGAAAATGGCAGGTTTGTAAATAATATAATAAATATTAGAAAGTAATATTTTAATAATAAATTTTTATCGATTTTTATTTTAGAAAAGTGGAAATGCCATCAGAGCAATAGGACGGATGGTATCCTTAACAGGATTAAGTGGATCCAGATCCTCGTTAGGCAGTTTTAGTAGTACTAGTAGTTTTGGTGAAAGAAGTGATAGTGAAACTTCTTCTCCAACATCAACTTCAATGAACAGATTCAGTACTCAACCTCCTATTCAGGAATATATGGAAAGTTTAAATATACAGAACAATGAGTCATAGAAGAAATTTTATTATTTTTGAAAAATGTATTGATGCAAAGTTCCTGAATTTATATATTTACATATTAATGTGTTACTTTATACTGTGCAATACTGTTAAACTTTTTCTATTTATTGCCATCATACAATTTGTAATTTCCTGTGATTTGGAAGTGCCTTATGAAACAGTGCCTATCTGTATATACTGTGTTTTTAAAATTGATAAATTTGGATATTTACCTAGTCCTGAATATTTTTGTATGTATTGCTGCAATGAGTTGTGTTAGATTTTATATTCTCAGGAATGAAAAATATTTAAATACTAATCCAATATAATTATGTGAATGAAATGTTCACATAATTGGAATTATTTCCAAATTGTATTTTAAAATATCTTTCCTAAAAATAAATTTCCATTTCTAAATATAAAATTTTATGAAATATAATATTTTTAATAAAATCTTAATACTCTTTGAATTTATTAAAATTAATTATAATTATATATTTCAGACTATGCATTGAATAGATTGAAATTTAATTTGAAAACTTCATGCAGGTATTTGATATTTAGCATAGTTTGTTTCATTCAAAGTCAAATGTTAATTTCTATCAATAAATTTATATTAAACTCATATTTTTTTTTTTCATTTAAAATAGTTTCTTCAACATTAACAATAATTTTATTTTGATAATTATTTTATTTCCTGTTAAATATGAAACTTGAATAGTATGTGTATAATCCACAAGGAAAAAGTACTAAAATAAACTGGTCAGGTTATGTGACTAAGTTCTGGAAATTTTAAGTTTAAGATAAATGTACTAGATGCTAACTAAAAGTTCAGCATTGTGTGAATTAAAATGAAATTGCTTCAAGGACAAACAAAAAATTTATTACAATGCTTTACTTTAGCTGTGAATTTATTCAGAAAATTTTGTAAATTGAATTGGTTTTAAAGTATTGAAATTTCCCTTAAATTTAATATGCTTGTTTCAATCCCATAGTCTTTCCATCATAAACAATTGATGATATTGGAAACATAACCAGTGGCGGAACTTAAAATTTTTGGCCCACCGCAAAATATTATTCGGGCCCCTACTACAAAAAAATTTATAATTTGTTCCACTTTGAGATGGCAGTGACGTCATTTTGTGACGTCACTGCCATCTCAAACCGCACCCGATTTGACATTGTCTGGTGCGTAGGACACAATAGCGTATCCTTTCGCCATTAGATATCAAAGTATAGTATAAATAGCACATTTTCAACAATTTAACCACTTTTTTTTTGTACATAAACAGTTGAATTAAAAAGTTTTCACTAATTAGCTGATAAATCTGAAGTCTTCATCATGTCTGATATTGTCATAAATAAAAATTTATAATTTTATTACTGTTTTCCCATTTATTATTATTTATTTTAAACTGTAATTTTCATGCGCTGGTGTTAAAAGTTATAAAAGAAATGCGATTATATACTTTTAAATAGCTTTACTATTTTTATTAATACTTAAGAATTGTTTAATTCTCTTAGCCTCTTGCGATGAACTGTCGAAAAAATTAACAGAATATTATCTAACCCATTTGGCTAATTCCTTATCAAAAGGGCCTGTTTGGTCAACCAGGATTATGTATACTTAAATTTTACGGCAAATTTTCGATTTGCGATTTGCATATGCAATAATTACGTTGACACTCTTCGTACGAACATCAAGGTGATGGAATAAGCGGTAAAGTGTTGTTCTGGATGATGTCGTCGGTAAGACATTGCCGGCATTTATGTCTATCAGTAAACGACTTATGGTGGGGCATTCATTACAGAAAAAATGGTGGTGTGCTTTCATGTGAATGGCAGATTTAGTAAAATCGTTATATCTACTTAAACCGTGGTTCCCAACGAGGGCGCATGCCACATAGAGAGGCAATTTGACTTTTAAGGGGGTAATTCGAGACTGAGTTATTAACTATGAACGATTTGCATTTCTTATGATTCTAGGGGCTTCATATACAATCTAAATATATATTGTGACATACACATTTTTTTAATTAAAATCAGAATATACACATCGATTTTTAAACTTTATTTGGTATTTTTTCATATCACTTTATATTATTATTTTTTAAACAATTTCTTAGTGATTTCTTTCTCAGTACTTCAACTGTCCTTTCGTTCTTTTATTTTTCTCCTTCATGGATGCCATGTTCTTCGGAAGCTTGTAGCTTATTTAGACCAAGTTAATGATCTTTTAGGATTCCTCCACGTAAATAAGAGTTCACTCTTTGAATAACAAAAAAATTATGTTACGGGGGCATCAGGATTTTAGAGATGCTTAGGTGGGGGCATGGCCAGAAAAAAGTTGGAAGTACAGCTATTTTTGTGATATCATATCCTGACTTCTTTTATTTCTTTGATGATAATGACGTTTAACTGTTAATAGCGCCATCTAAGTTAGAATACGTTCTAAGCAATGTGATTGGTTATTTATAGCACCATCTATGTTACGTTCTAAACAAGTAATATGATTGGTTCTTTATATGACTGCTATGTTACGTTCTAAAGAAGTAATATGATTGGTTCTTTATATGGCTAGTCATTTTCAAAAGTTTACCATTGAAAGTATAGGAAGTGTCCCATCTGTATTAGTAATCTGTGTCTTGTTATTCATTTAATCACTGTTGTGTGTATGTGCTTTCATAAAAATTTGTAAACTAGTTTATTTACTTAATGAATAATTTTCCATTACATCAAATTTTAAAATATTTTCTTGTCTTAATTTATACATTCTGAAATAATATGTCCAAAATTTATTTTTTTAGATTCAAATAAAATGTCAGCCGGATGGCCGCGTGGTAAAGCTGTGACTTACCACCCTGGAGGATCCGGGTCTCACAGCTCCAGTTTTTCGGGAGGAGTCCGGCCCCGGCCCGTTAAACCCCATCCTTTATCTATCCCGTTGACCCCATCATGAGTGTTGCCAGTCTGTGATGGGCTCTATAAGTGGTCGCCGCCAGATATAGTATATCCCTCGTGGGATATGGCGGCTTAACCAACCTAACCTAACCTTAAATATAATCTTACATTATGAATTCTTATTTCAACAATTCTACCAATATAAAAATGTCAAATTAGAATAAATATATTTTAGATTATTCATTATTTAACTCATTTCATTCTGAAAAAACTAGCTTAATAAAAATCTTGTAACCTGTAATTAAACTCATACTTCTGGATTAAATTCTGATTAGTAATATAATATGAGTCATTTAACTTGGCGCGCGCACGTCTAAAAAAAGTATTTTACAAAGTGTTCCAGACAAAAGTTATTATTTTGTTTTGAAAGAGAAAGAGAACAGCATTATTTATTTTTCATTTGATGGACATTTTCAAGGTCATTTGGGATCAACTTTTTCTAATGGGAACCTATATTTTTCTTTACAGATTCTTATTCTATGCAAAAACTCAAGCAACTTTGGTCTAAGAAACTTTTTCTGTATCCATATTTTTAAAGTTATTTCAACATTAATGATAAATTGGATATTCCAACTGTAATATCTCGAAAATGAAGTACAGTATTTAAGAGAATAGAGTCCGGCTGGCCCTCATTACTAATGTAGTTGAGGGTCAGCCGAATTAGCCGCGTGGAAACGCTTCAGCTTTCCACACTGGAAGACCCGGGTTCGAATCTCGTGTCCCACCCCTTGAAATTATCATGGGTCAGGGCCCGGCCCTCAAACCCCGTCCTCCACAATCTGGCTGACCCCTCCGCAAGAGTGGGCAGCCTATGGAAAGGTTTGTTTCGCCCCGCCACTTTGTATTCTCCCAGAATGGAAAGTGGCGGCATCTGTTGACAAAAAAATGTACTGGAGATCGGGTTCGATTCCCAGTCTGCCCATAAAGCTAAGGCGTTTCTTCCCAGGTGTGAATGGATCGGGTATATCCAGGGCCGGCACTACCATATAGGCGAACTAGGCAACCGCCTAGTGTGCAAGCCATGAAGGGACGCAAAACGTCAAGCTGTGCTTTAAACTTTACTAAAATATCAAAATTAAATAGTGATATATGATTTAGATATCGATTCCTTTTTCTTATCCCTCACAAATCACGATGTATTTAATGCTTGGTTCTTTTTTGTTCCTTAACTTCTGCACTAAATTTAAAGGAACTAGTAGAAAATTTTGCAAAATTGAAGGCAAGAAAAAATAAAATTTGATTTTTATATATTTATACAAATTGTATTTTACTTTGTATATTAATAATAAAGCATGCCAAAATAATTTTTATTTTTTAAATTTAAAATTTCATTTTAAAAAATATCCAACTTGTGAAATAAGGGGCGCACTCGTAAACTTTGCCTAGGGCGGAGAATAACCTAGCGCTGGACGTGGGTATATATATTTTTTGTTAACAGATGACGCCACTTTCCATTCAGGGAGAATATTAAGTGGCGGGGCGAAACAAGCCCTTCCCCAGTGGTTCTCAACCTTTTTTCTGCTGAGAAACACTTTTTAATATTTTAAAATTTGGCGGCACACCTAAATACAGTATTTTAAATAATAATTTAGATTTAACAACGAATTTTTATTAGCAAATTTATTGTATTTATTCTTATTTATTAGATTCAGATTACAGACACTCTTACGGAATCATTAAATGGCGGCCCTTATTAAGTTAGAGCGCCACCTTCGGATTTTGACTTTTTTAGAGAAACTAATTTTAATTTAATTTTTATTCCTTAATTTTTAAATTATGAATAACGATAAAAATTTTGGTTGTCGCAGAAATTCGAAGGTTAGATTTTTTTAATGATATCGTATTTATAGAATCGGAATAGTGTTGGACTGCAAAAGGGATATTCAGCCAACCACGTTTCACTATACATATATATGATTCATACAATTACATACATGCAATTAATTCTTAATTTTTCGCGGCACACTAGTGTGCCGCGGCACAGTGGTTCTCAACCACTGTTCTAGACACTTGGCTGGTCCAGTTACGAGACTGTTAGTCCATATCGGGTAACTGTGACCCTTAGTGCTCTAAGCAGAAAGGGGTTATTCACAGAGTATTTGAGAATACTAAAGATTCAAAAACAGTCTTAAGGTTTTCAGTCATTTCAAGCCATGAACTGCCTATGTTATGCCTATAAAATTTTTAAAAATTAAATTTTATAGGCATAAATAATTTAAAAATAAATAAAATAAATAATTTAAAAATTAAAGAATATTTAAAAAATATTTTAACTTAATTCAAATTACATATTTAAGAGAAAAATCTTTTTAGTTTATAATTAAATAAATAAAATTCAGTTAAATGAAATGTTACAGATCTTTAAATATGCAAATATGAATTGAAAAACACAAAACTGTGTATTAAGCATGCTGAATACACAGTTGTCTTTGTATCGTTGCTCTGATTAACATTTAATTTTTAGTTAATCGTGAACTAAATATGGCATATTTGACAGTCACAAAAAAAAAAATAATGAAATGATTCTTATTTATGGTGAATCTGGAAGAAATATTACTGCTTCTATGAGATTGTATGCTGCTAAAATGATATCCCCAAGTCCTACAAGATCAGGAAATCCATTCTAAAATGTTATTTCTTTATCAGATACACGTCCACCCCAAGCTTCAGAGACAAAAGATATGCATCCACTTGAAGTTATCCCGACAAGAAATTTAATAGTGTGTTTTTGTTTATAGTTTGACCAAGTTTGTAAGTAGTGTAGTACTGGCTACTTGGCCTTTGCATATCCACTTCAATGCAATCAATAATACAGCAGGTATTTTTGTACTGGGAATTACCAAAGACAGGCTGGTTTTTTATCAGAGCCTTTTCAGAAGGCCAATTAAACAAAGATTTCAGTTTTCTCCCTAATACTGATATCCAGTTATCAAAAAATTCTTTGAACACTCTTGCATGAGATGTTGAATTTTCCAGTGTTTCATAAGTACAATTAAAGCAGTAGGTTTAATATCATCTTTTGAAATCTTAATTAGCCAGTGAAACACTTCTATTGAACCGATGTCTGTATGAAGCAACAATTTTTTGC
The DNA here is from genome assembly GCA_000484575.1 of Olivierus martensii. Lineage (NCBI taxonomy): Eukaryota > Metazoa > Arthropoda > Arachnida > Scorpiones > Buthidae > Olivierus > Olivierus martensii. Next base: position 4,085 of record AYEL01011966.1, on the reverse strand, counting down.
TGTCCAATAACACAAGGTGTTGGATCCAATATCAAAAACTGTTGCTGAAGCTGCAACTTTTCTTTTCTTAATGCATTATTTTCAATATACTGTATAATGCTTCAACTGAATTGGACTGTTAGTTAACCGCTATGTTCAGCATCTTCAACAATCTCATTCACTGGATCTGAAATATGTTTAAAAAATGAAAAAATTATGACATTTGATATATTTATTAAAGATGTATAAATAAGCCAAAATCATATAACAAAATTTATATACTAAGGAACAAAAGACCATATCCAAGTAAATAACATGAAAATGCAAACTTATGACTAGAATATCTACCTGAGGGTGTGCTTTGTAGAAGTATTAATGCAGAAGCAGCTTCCTGTTCATTATACTTTTCCTTCGTCTTGTTTAAATTCGTCTGTCTTTTTTCATAGAAATTTGCGGAATTTTGACTGTGTGTGAACACAAAAGCATTAGGAACATAATCAGGATGAACTTTAATGCGATTGGGTTTACTTATGTCAACAAATTAACCAAGGATCACACAAATTAATCAAAATTAAAAATATTCTTTGAATTTCATAATATAATAAGTCTAATCAATTAACAAGCTAAAAAAAGAAGAATGTAGTACTTAGTGGTTTCAAAAACAAACACTATTCAATTAATTCAATCTTCACTATTCAATTAATTCTGATATTTTTATGGTAAATTACGTTTTCATAAGAAAACAAATGTAACTATTAATACTTTAAAAATATTGAGTTTGTAGGGCTATAGGTTTTAAAGAAAGTATGAAATATAACAAATCATTAAATTCATAATGAAATGCTAAACTATCAATGTATATTAATATAAATGCATGTTCAAAACTAATATCTGCATCAATATTGATATAAATTCTTTGCAACAGTATTTCTTTAATAAGAGAAAATTTGAGGGATACATGGATGAATCACTAAAAGAAAAATGTAATTTATTTTTTTAAATTTATTTTTAAAATGCCCTAGAATTGAATATCGAATTCTACATTGATATTTTAACCTAGTATATTTATGAAAAATACATAGTTTAATAACATGGAATTCAGTACTTTCCTCAAAATAATCATAGACTTTTATTATAGACTAATATATTTATTATTTATTTAATAAAGAGGATAGTGAGCTGTACTTTGTGGTTTAGCCTCGCGAAGGATGGGCTTTAGATCATTATAGACTAATATATATTATTTTCTTCAAACTTTCTTACCTGTTTGAAAATGTTTTCCACAAATCCGAAAACCTCACTGGATTCCCAGATTTTTTATGGCCTTTATCCATGCTTGACGGGGAATTTTTTCTTTAGGAAATCGATATATTCCTGTTATTTCTTTTTTTCATACCGGTATATATAACCGTGAGCATAACAACTTGTAACCATATATTAAAAAAAAATCTTTGCAAAACAAGATAAATTTGCAATTGTTTTGCAAACATTGCAGTCCTACCAATGCAGAAATTAATTTCAAATCGTTGAATTTGTCCTTATCACAACACTGTTTATAGCAATATTTTGTCTATCAAAGTGAGGATGGAACGAATCGTGACATCAGGCGCGCCAAGCCTATTAATAATATTTATATATCATGTATATTTTTAAAATGTGTTATGTTAATCCATATCCAAAGTGATCAATAAATGACAAGATATTAGTTTATTTGAAATTCTCTGTTAAAATCGAGAAATAAATCAAAACGAGTAATATCGAATTGTGGTTATATAATACAGAAAATAGAGTTTGATGCAAACAAACAATAGCATGCAACAGCATTGTTTATAAAACAATGTTCACTAACAATCCTTTCTTTATTGAAGTCAACATAACAAATAGAGTTTGATGCAAACAAACAATAGCATGCAACAGCATTGTTTATAAAACAATGTTCCCTAACAATCCTTTCTTTATTGAAGTCAACATAAGAATTAAGAATATAATTTTCTGACTGTAATATATATTTGATATGAATTAAAATGTGATTTATATATATTATAAACTGATCTATTTCAGAAACTGACAAAGAATGATGATCTGAAAAAAAAGATGTATTAAGATTAAAGCTGAACTCCACATCAAATTTCCTTTATTGAATGACATGACATAAAATGGCGATAAAGCTCATCAGATAGTCTATGGTAACAGTAGTCTGAGGTAAGCAATTTACAGGTAGGTAATTTACTTTTATTTACTCTATATTATCATTTCTTATTCTCCTGTTCGAAGAGCAGGATGACGAAAAAGACTCAAAATGTGTTATTTTATTATATATGTGTGGTGACATTCATTCATTTCTATATCAGATTAATATTAGAGTAATAGTTATTAATTTTAATTATAGTTAATTATTATTAAATATTATAAAGCAATTATATATGCAATAGTCAAAATTTCGGATGAAATACTGAGATTCCCATTCCTCTGATATCTTCTTTGGAATCCGGACTCAATTCATAAATCCCAAATTTTGTATTCCGCGATAACATAGACGAAAATACTTACATACAATTATTTCGATTCTTACGAAAGACGACTTTCAGACTTTTGACAGATTAATTCCTATATAATTTGGAATTTTGGTTTACGAGAATCCCATTTCTTGTAGTACTTATAAGAGGTCCGGATCTTAATAAAATTTCAAATTTTTCAATGAAGAACAATCGCTTACTATAGTAATATTTATGAACTTTTGAATAAAAGTTAGTATAGGAATTCATTGAATATCTGTTATTCAATGTTCTGTATATGTTTGAAGTATGACTGCGGTTCTTCGGTTATGTACGATATTATTCGTGTATATGACTGGAGTAAGGGAATATGTGTAGGGATTTCACATACAATACTTAAAAATAACAACAGCAACACGAAGATATTCATATTTGAACATTATCCGATCGTCGCATCCTCACATTTATATATCACGCAGTTTCACTCGACCGATCACGACTACACAACACCAACACGTGTTTCCCAAAAACCAACCTCTGGGTCCACGTCCCGGGAAATGGAAACGCTCAATTAATAGTTATTAATTGACGGCTGAAGAGGCTCTGGTAACATTAAAAATTTCATTAAAATATCTTTGTTAAAAAATAATGGGAAAAATGAATAACAATTAAAAAAGTTTCATTTTTTCTACATTTGATAAAACTACCGATTAATTTATTATTTATCAGAAGAAATGAATGTGAATTATTTTTATCCAATCTTTCTTTTTCATTAGAGAATTAACATTTACAGTAAAATCTCTCAACATGGACACTTAAAGAAGTGTCCATGTTGAGAGATGGACACTAAAAAGAAGTGTCCATGTTGAGTCAACATAGAGAGATGTTGAACATCTCTCTATGTTGACGGCTTTTCCTGGAACCAGAGAAAAGCCTATAGACCAGTTTCCAACGAACATCCGGTTGAACATGCGCACTAGAATTAGGGGCTAAGATTCATCCGGCTTGCTTATATTATATATGTCGTTTGTCGATTTGGTGAAGTAAATAGTCTATAAAATTTAAAAAATGCCGACCTCGCCTTTATCTTATCCCCTAATTAAACACTCCTGAGTTCATTGGTGAAGGTTCCATGTGGGGCAGAAGCCCCATTCTCAAGTTATGAAGCTCCCAATTTGGGGCTCGGAATCACGATTTTTATGATTTTCTGCAAAACTTTTACAGATAATCGGATATTTTAAACGATTTTAGATATATCTTATCATTCCGAATCGAATGCAATCAATTTAAATAACCTACGACTTACTTTTACGAAGTTACGCGATTTTTTTCACTTACGACGATATATTCGTTCTGAAGCTTGGTAGAATTCTCGGATATTTAAATTTTTTACTGTTTTGTATGTAAAACATCCTATTAATTAATTATATTACATTCGATCAATTTTCCACACTGAATAATAATAAATCAAATATAGAACTTTGAAGATCATCTTTGTCAGTCAGTCGAAAGAGTTAACTACAAACAGTATATATTCATCGTTAAACTTCAAGTAAAATGTATATAAATGCCAAATTGTTAAAAGCATTATCCAAGTGGATTTTATTTTTC
>AYEL01011889.1:0-31767 GCA_000484575.1 Olivierus martensii | reverse complement strand
TCAAATATCTTTTATATAAAAATGTCGAATAACATGTAATTATTATTTTACTTCTTTCAACGAAAGAAAAGCTGCCTGTTATGATACGTATTTAAAAAAAAATTTTAAACAAAAAAAATTATCTGGCTTTATAATAAAGTCACTCCGATTTTATTATTCATATATGTACTTAGCTATATACAGTATAAACAAATAATTTATTTCTTAAATTTATATTTTAATATTTTCCTTACACTTAAATTTTGTTTAATTTGTGTCCTGTACCCGATTCTAATATTACATTATTTACTTTTTATATGGTGTGTTCGCACATTTGCTGTAAAAGTAAGTGCAAGAAAAGACCTGATTTATTAGTAAATCAGTTCTTGACAAACCAGATATTATTTAAATTAGTGAAAAATTGAAATGAAATAACTGATAAAGGTTATTCCAGTAATTATTAAGATTACAGATAAAAAGTAGGAATCAACACTTATTCTTAGCTGGTAGACCAAGCAATATGGGAAAAACGCCATATCATTAGGAATCTGAACAAAATATTAGTTTAAAAAGCACACAAACAATGTCATATCAGAAAGTAAATTGCCGTCAGTTAATTTCTACGTGTTTGGTATTGTTCATTTGGAGTAAAGATTTTACGTATTACGAAGTACAAAAATATTAATACAGTAGAACTTCTGTATGTTGACCACCCAAGGGACTGTAACAAACTGGTCAACCTATGGAGGTGGTCAACATAAGGAACTACAGCATGTGTATTGTACTGAATGTGACTTCTGATGCGACATATTATAGTAGAAAGAATACAGTACTGTAATATAAAAATCATATAAACAAAAAACAATACATACTATAATTGTATATACAAAATCATCTAAAACAAATACAGTACAGTACAGTACAGTACAGTTCAATACAGAATTTGATATTACACAGTAGGTGTGTGGTATTCAATACACACTCATCATTCTTTCTGAAAAAAACAATCAATCTTTGTCTAGTTTTTCTTCTTTGCATAAAGATAAGAGGAAAATGCACTGTCAATGCTGGCTATACCAGTCAACATACTTGGACATTTTTCCACAGCAAATGACTTCAATTTCATTATCATATGCCTATCATCATCATCTTTTGGAGTTTCTGCATCTCTATCGACATCATTCTGTTCTGTTTCTGGTACTTCTTTGCTGGGATGTGCTTCAGCCAATATTGCTTCTGAATCAGGTTCTTTGCAGGTTGCTACTTCATCATCTATTGCAACAAAACCTTCAAAATCTACTTCCTCGAATTCTGGCATGGGAGATGGACTGTGTGAAGATGCCACAAGATCTTGCTCTGGGGTTGTGATAAATCCAGCTTTTCTGTAGCACTTCTGTATTGTTTCTGGTTGAACCTTATTTCAAGCAGAACTAATCCAGAGAACAGCATCCAAAGCGTTAACTGATGCAGCAGATGAAGTAGCTTCCACAGTTAGACCAGAGTCTTGTATCTTGGTGATGATCCACTGCAGGAGCTGGGAACGGTAGTTCATTTTGAATGTTTTGATGATGCCTTGGTCAAGAGGTTGGACTTCTGATGTGGTGTTTGGAGGCAAAAATTTCAGTGTCACATTTGTGACGTTATCCACTTTTGGATGGCCAGGACAGTTGTCAGTATATTTTGATGTCGTGTTTGGAGGCAAAAATTTCAGTGTCACATTTGTGAGGTTATCCACTTGTGGATGGTGCACTATTGAGGCAGCGTTTTCGAATTTGGACAAGCAGGCGTTGCGCAGGGCATGTCATCGATTTCCGCTATTGAGGCAGCGTTTTCGAACTTGGACAAGCAGGCATTGCACACGGCATGTCATCGTTTCTGGTCAAGAATCGAGGGCAGTAATTGAGGCAGAAGGGAATTACATCGAAGTAATTTTAATCTAAACAGATCCAAAATTAATGTGCAAATGATAATTTCGATAATTTTAATCTAAAGGGATCCAAAATTAATGTGCAAATGATAATTTTCATCCCAAATTAATGTGCAAATGATAATTTTGATAATTTTATTGTTTTTCCCAAATTAATGTGCAAATGATAATTTTGATAATTTTATTCTTTCTGGACAGTTGTCAACTGTAAGTAGAATATATCGTTTCTTCTTCATTTGTCTGTCAGTCTCTTAACCACTCCTCAAATATGGCACCAGTCATCCATGCAGATTTATTAGATCTCCAAGTGACAGGAAGGTCGTCATGCTTCAAGTTCTTGAAAGAGCGTGGCTTTGCCGATTTACCAATCACCAAAGGCTTTAATTTCTCTCCGATTGAGCTAGCGCAAAGTAGAACTGTAAAGCGTTCTTTGGAAGGCTTTTCACTCTTACATTTGTCACCCTTCAAGACGTTCTTGAAAGAGCGTGGCTTTGCCGATTTACCAATCACCAAAGGCTTTAATTTCTCTCCAGTTGAGCTAGCGCAAAGTAGAACTGTAAAACGTTCTTTGCTTTCCACTCTTACATTTGTCACCCTTCAAGACGAGGCTTCTGTCGGGCATTGCTCTGAAAAAGAGTCCGCACTCATCAGCATTAAAGATGTCTTCATCTCTGAAGCCTCTTGCAAAATCTGGGAACTTTTCCATGAACTCTTCAACAACTTCAATTGGAACCTCATTAGATTGGCCACACAAGACTTTTTGAGAGATCCCGTACCGCACTTTGAACTTTTCTAGCCATCCACTTGATGCTTGAAAATCTTTTACCTCCAATTCCTGTGCAAATATTTTGGCAACTTCTTGAATCATTGGTCCAGAGAATCTGGCATTAACTGCTCTCTTCTGTTTGAACCTGCATGAGGTTGCTTCATTGACTTCATCACGGGAAGTTTTCCTCCTCTTCCGCTGTAGGTCCCCATTTTCCTTAATGTATCTCTCCAAATACTCATCTTTGCATTTTTGGATGTTGCTAACTGTTGTCTTGCTAACACCGAAATGTTCTGCCGTCTTTCTTTGGCTGCTACTTTCCAGATAATGCAGAAGATCAATTTTCTCTTTTAATGTCAACTCTTTTAGTTCTCTCCTTTGGGACATTTCGACTTGATTAGTACTGTACACTGGTTTCAATTCTTCAATTAACCTTAAGTGCATACAGTGAATTATTCTTACATTAATAACTAAACTCTGTATACAGAGTATTGAAGCCAGATTGCCAGGTTTTTAAAAAGGCCAACATGCCTAAGAAAAATCGCCCAACATGTGTATTTTATATAGAGAGTAAAATTATTTAGTCGCCCAATTAAAGATTAAAAATCGCCCACTGGTACATTTTATATGGGAAGATAAAATTTTTAATCATTGATTTTCACTCAAAAGTAGCCCGATTGGCAATACTAATGATGATGATGATGATAAAGTATAAAAAGAGTGTGATTGATGCAATATGTAATTTTAATTTAATTTGATTTAGCAATGTTCAACATTGGATGAAATTGATAAGGATTTAATTGAATAAGTACAATTTAGTTGATAAGGATAGCATGAGAAATGTAATTAATCAGATTTTATAAAATATGTATTAAAATAAACTTACATAAATAAAATTATGATAGTGAGTATAAAAATTATGATAATCAATAGCCATACATGAAAGAAAATTCAAAAATGGTATCTTTGAATTCATTGCAGATGTGAATGGAGACTGCAATTATTTTTTTGAATTATTATGCACAAAATCGTTGAAAGAAATAATGGCACTTAATGTAGAAATAAAAATAATGATTCTCAAATTAATTGTAACTTATATCCAGAGCTGCCGAGAAAAATTTTCGGGCCCATGACAAGTCTATGGTCTGGGCCCTACTTAAAGTACATTGTTTTGGTTTAATAAAAAAAATCATATAAACATTAAACATTTATTTAAAAAACATGTACAGTAAATTCAAAATTCGATACATTACACATCATACAAAAGAGGATTTTTAAATTTTTTCATCAAAGGTTTTTAAATTTTTTTGGCTTCATCTGAGATGAAGCCAAAAATTTTAAAAACCTTCAGTGAGGGATGAATAAAAATTTTAAAACCATCAATCAAAATATTGTTATATGTAAAATAGTTTATTTTGGCACAACTGCTTTGGGTGGTAAGACAGTGCACTCTTTTGGTAGCCTGCAAACTATTGGATACATTATGATCAGGCCCATGACGAAAGTCTCGGATGTCACCACCTCTCAGTGGCCCTGCTCATATCAATTAAGTTTGTTTGTTGTTTTGATTAAAATCAGAAATTTACATGATTGTTTTTAAGTATTTTTATATGGCTTACTGACATTATTTCTATGATGAGTAAGTTATTGAAATTTTTATTTGTAAAGAAATAAAGTATGAGAAGTTAATAAGATATGAAATTTTGAAATGAAAAAGTTTTATTTAATTTATTCCTCTTTTTCTTGTGTATAGATTTTTAGATCCACCATATTTTTTTTTTTGTATTTATAAAAGCATGGCAATTTCAATGAAAAATAAATGGCCTCTGTGAGAAACAAAATTATTGGTAACAATACAACAGAAAATACCAATAGGAAATTTTCTTTTACTGTCGCTGATTTCTAAGCACATCACATAGTATGAATTATTATTTTATTCATATTAAGTTCATTATTTAGTAAAAATAGAATAAATTGGTTATCATTATTTAGAAAGTTAATAGTATTTGGATACAAAATAATCAAAACTGAAAGGAAAAAACAGATGCCCAATTAATCAGTAGTAGTAGGGTAATTAATTTTCCTGGATAATCTCCAAAATACTCAAAAAATCAGAATTATGGACTATATATATGTAATATTAAAAAAATAAACTTTATATAAATATATATGCTTTATTTAAATACTCTATTATTTATTGAAAAAGGAAACAAGAAATTTGTTTATTTGCAGAAAGAAATTATTGCAATATTTATAATTTTAATTTGATTCTAAAGTTGATCACCAATTGTCTAACAAGGAGAGGGCGCGAGGGCCAGAAAACAGAATGAAACGGAAATTTATTTCTGTAAGAGTTCTTGACTAGTACTAAAACACAGTAAAAGGCTAAAGGCCAATGGCTAGCCATTATGAAGAAAAATGACCTCGAAAAAAGATGCGACGAAAGTATACCAGTTCGTTATACTAATTAATGACGAATTGGCGTAGCAGTGTGTTTAAGCAGCACACTGTGTTTATTATCACATAGGGGTATGATAAAATTAACTTTTTTTTTGATCTGATTATTTCCTTTAAATTTTATTTTCATGCATGCATCAGTGATGAAATATATTTAAATAATGCTGTTTTTAACCTTTTCAATTCATATTTCTGCTAATACTAATAAACAATTAAAAAAAATATAACTAGTGGGAATAGAACCCGAGCCTACCGCGTGGCGGTTTACTGCTTAAGCACACTGCTATGCCAACTCGTCGTTAATTACTATAATGAACTGGTATACTTTCGTTGCGTCTTTTTTCGATGTTTACTGTGTTTAGTACTATCTCTAGCCTTTTAACTGTCTTTTAGTACTAGTCAAGAACTCTTACAGAAATAAATTTCATTTCATTCCGTTTTCCGGCCCTCGCGTCCTCTCCTTGTAAGATCTAATCAAACATATCTAATATATAAAAAGATTAGCCAAGTATACTATTAAGAAATTAGATATTTGATACAATTTTGAAATGACTATCTGATTGACATTTAAATTTATTAAATTTTCAATCAAATAGGTGCTTCTAAATTATAAAAAAATAACTTAATTTCTTAATTATGTATTTAATTCATATTTTTATATGAGATTTTTTATTTGATTTATTTTACCAGATATAAAATTGTTTGTATATATATCATTGATCATAAGAAGAGGGTAGCTTATAGTTAGACATTAGTCATTTTCATTTTATCTCTCTTTATGAGGAATATCAATTAATCTAATCTGAGATAAGAATTTGTTAAATTAATGATGATTATTTTTAAGTATTTTCCTTTAGAACAGTCAAATTGAAAATTTAGTGTATAAAATAGTGTTTCTGAAGTTTGGATTTTATCAATTGATTTTTTCACTAAAATTTCCAACAGTGTTATAAGTATAAATTTAACATATTTAACAAATATCTAATAAAAAGTGCTTGAAACCATATAAAAGTTAAAAAGATAAATTATAGCTTGGATTAGTTGTATATAACAGGAATTAATATATTTGTCTTAGATTCGTAACAATTTTATATTTGATATTTTTATCAATTTATATCAGCAAATTACACAATAAAAACAAGGTTGCTATTTAAAAATAGGTTCATATCCAAAACAAGCGTGTTGCTCAGCGAATTCAATTTGAAGATCAGCCATCTAAAATATCAGTTTCAAAGGTATTTATTTTAATTTAATGCAAACAAAATGATCAAACAATTTAATAACTTCTTTTAAAATTTAGTTAGATAAATGGCAAACAGTTGCTGTTGGACGAACAGAAGACCAGTTGGAATTAACAGAGCAAGCGAGGCAATTAATTACCTCTCTTCGTACTAGATCTTTAAACTTATAATAGGTAACAAGGATTTTTGCAGTTTTATTTTATTATTCTTTGTTAAACATTTTTATAAACTTTTTTTATAATTTCAGAATGAAAAAAATCAATCATGAGGTGTGAAATTTCAGTAAAAAGGAAAGTGTAAAATAGATATTTTTCATAATTTGTATTCTAAGGGTTATTTGGAAAAATATATATTTTCTAATATGGATATATATTTTTAAAAATATTTTTCTACTACTAATATTATTGTATTAGATTAGAGATTACAAAATCATTTATTTGCAATTGATTTGAAGAAAAAGAACCTGCACGACTGCTATCTGTATATGTATATTGCAGAATTTATTATCTATATGTTTTATATTTCTTGAGTTTAATCCTAAACTTTTATTTGTCTTTTGTAAATTTTGATAAATTTTTGCAAAAAGAAAAATGTGTTGGTAATGCAGTATTGTAACATAGGTCTTTTTTGTTTGTGTAAATTATCTTATTTATGAAATTCACTCTTGTGTCTTTTATTGATTGAACACTAGAGTATAAATTTTGAAAATAATTTTTATCATGTAATAAAAAATTGAATTTAATTATTTTATGTATATGCTACATTTAAAGTCCAAACCGAAAGTACATTTAATCTTATTAAAGCTAACCATATTATTAAGTTTTTTAAAAAAGTTCTAAAATTGATTTCTAAGTGTAGCTACTGGCTGTACCTGACCTCTTAGGTTTGTTAAACGGGTTATTGCAGCACGACTGTGACTTTTGTTCCTGGACACAGAAAATCAATATTTTATTGTTTGTTTATTGTGTTTAATCCACAATGACTAATGATAATAATTTAATTAATGCACTGTGTGTTAAGAGTGTGATAACAAAGAATGTAATTAATTGTATGATAAAGAATATGTGTACATATTGAATCATAAGGAAGTATTTCTGTTTAATTGTAATTGTAATGTATGTTGTGTATTGATGTACTTGCCATTACTTAATTTTTATATGATAAAATTGATTTCATCTATTAAAATGCAGGATAATTCTTTTATGACGAAAAATTGCTTGGTATGCTGTACTAATTCGTCAGCTGCATTATTATTAGTTCAGATGAAGTTAAAAATATCATTAAAAATAAAATGTTAAAGAAAAGTTTTGCTGTTTTGTTTTCGTGACTTACATAATTAATTTTTACAAAAATAAAATATATGAAATATCAGTAAGGTTTTATAACAATATTTTATGAAATGTTCTCAAAAATTAGTATTTTTTGTGTATATTGTTGAAAACAGCAAATTGTAAAAATATGAAATATATCGCTATAACTAAGAAAAATAAAATATGAAAAATATTTTTGTTCCATATTTTAGTGATGAAGATCATATAAATATTATATGATCTTCATCACTATAAATATGGAACATAATTTCAATCCATTTTTCGATAGATCAATTTTCTTAACCATTCCAAAATATGCTGAAAACTTTAAATTATACAATACAAGAATTGTCTTTAAGAATTTCCTGGTCTAAAATATCCATAATGTGTTTATTCTGTTTATAGATAATAGTTTACAATGAGTACGTGCACGCTTGGAGTCGAGGTTTCCACGTGATAGAAGGAAAACATAGAAGACGCTTAGTGCTTTTCTGTAAGAAAAGGGTTGATTACGAATTCGATAATGGATGTTCCAATATATTTAATAAATTTTGGAAATGTTGAAATTTTTAATTATATGGAGGGAATGTTAAATTTAATTGGTGATCCTGCAAACTTTTTAATGAATTCAAAAAGAAGCATCAATGTATAGACTTAAATTTGTCAGTGACGTTTGCTTTCCACAAGACGAAGAAGCTAGTTTTTAATCGAAACCAAAGTGAAAACCGAAATGAGAAAAAATTCTAGTATCATTTTTTCAACAAATGAGGTGTCTAACAATTTTTATGTATATTTCATAACATTTTTGCATTATTGATTTGTTAATGCAGATTCTACAGATTTCTGTATAACAACCATGTATGTATAGGTATGTAACTATGTATTAATATGTATTAATAAATTATATAAAAAAAATAAATAAGTAATGGATAGATACTATGTATCTACTATATATCAGCCTTCGATTAAAAAAAGCATTTCTGATATCAGATGTAGTAATTACGTGCAGATTCAACCCCGTGGCCCACCATAAATTTTTCTATACGGCCCCCTACAAACAAGGTTGCCCACCCCTGATCTATATTATATTTTTAACGCTTAATAAAAACCGTAATATAAAATCAATGAAGCCAAGCGTTTTAGGAAAGTATAAATTTGAGGACGGTTTTATTATTTTTCGAATGAGTTCGTGTGCACTGTTTTTTAGATTGTAATTTTTCTAACGCAAAGTTTTATATTGTCATATTACGAAACGATGGAAATTTTATGTCGCACGTTATCTATAAAGTATATTTTTAATGTTTAATATCGTTTATATAAATATTCAATCTTAAATTCTTAAATTACTGTTTATTTTATAGCACGAAAACATTCAAATTGCTGAACAAGAAATGCATAGTAAATCACGCACAGCACTTAATGCATATTAAAAAATGGCGAACATTAACAAAAACATTATATTCAGTTTCTAAAACGAAATGCTGTATGTTATATAAAAAAAATGTGTATTAAAAAACATAGAACGTATATTTTCTCATTTATTTCAAATGATACTCAAAGTTATTATTATTATTAAAATGTTAATTAGTTCCTATTCTAACAATATTTGAATTAATTTCGTACGATACGTAAAAATTGAGATATCACGAATTAATTTAAAATATAGTGGTAGCTCGGTTTACGTCCTTGTTTGGATGCGAAAAATTTTGCTTGGAATCCGATCTTTGTTTGGAATACGACCTTCTCGCGTGCTACAACTTGTATGAGTGTTGTGTGTTCGCTTAAAAAAATTCCTTATATAAAAATTATAACAAGTCGTAAATTATATTAAGTCGTCCAGACAATGCTATTACGACTTGTAATGAATCAAGACGTATACAGAGGTACTACTATATATTTTTTAAAGCTTTCTGAACTGTGTACACTTAATTTTCCCTTCATTTTTAACCAATGAGAAGCGAGTGCTTATCATTGGTTGATAATGATAGTGCTTTAGTTTTCTTGGTTTTATGATGGAGAGTAATTCGAGTTTATGGAAAATCGAATCAACGCCAAGGAAGAGAGTTTATTACAATATTCATCAATATTTTAAGAACGAGAAAGTTAACAAAGGGCGTTTTTTTTTTATCCGTTAAACTAATATTAGAAAACAAATAAATCAATCTGTTAACAGATTGATTTAAAAAATAATTATTTTAATTACATTACAAGCATTTAATTAAAGAGTAGTCTGACTAGAATGGAACGATCGATTAATGTGGAAAATTATTTGGGGAAAAAAAATTGTTATATTTGTGAACGAATTAAAATTTTCTTCTAAATTGTTTCCATGATGGCCCATTATCCTCATTTTCAATACGTAATTAACACCTGCTAATTCTGTTGTGTATATTAAGTGACAGGCCATTCTATTTTGTTCGGACTTTGTTTTTGTTAGTTAACACTGTTAAAATAGAATGATGTAAGCGATATTTCCGTCTTCGTTGTTATTGGTTTAAATACTATGACATTACTTGCGACGATGTTTCTAGAGGAAAACTCAATGTACAGATTATAGTTACACCGAGCAAAAATAAAATTTTGGTTCTGGGACTTGTTTTTTGACAAATATATTCCGAATCTTTATTAAGAGTTAGTCAGGTTTACAGTTTACAGAATTAAATTGAGTTCAATTTTCATGGAGAAAACTCCATTTGAAAACTTCTTGTATCGTCATTCACAAGTTAGGATCGACTTCTTGTCGTTTTCTTCATCATTTATTTGTTATGTTTAACTGTGGAACAAGTGTAAATAAATTTTTACTTAACATTTTTTTTTATTTTTGTATTTACCATAATACCGTGAATACAAAAATTGTTGATTAATTGATTAAAATCATTATTATAATGAACATAATGAATATTTTTGTTATTTTCTGTTGAGAAAATGAAATAAGACAAATTGAAAACAAAGCTAACTGTCGTTCATTATTACGTGGTTGACTTTAAAGAACTAAAATTTTCATTTTATTTTTATTTTTATGGAAAAAGATTTTAATATTTTATTAGCCGACGTTCAGATAAAATACAAAGTAAAAAATTTTAAAAGTTGAAAAACACAACTAGGTACCTCTTATTTATTTTTGCAAGATATGTAATTCTAAATGTCACAGAAACCTAAAATGTTATTCTTTTTGGACAAATATAATTTAAATGCACAATGCTTCGTACATTGAAAGTGGGTTTAGCCCTGTGTACATCCACTGGCGCAGACTGCAGCCTTCCTTAATGAGATTTGCTTATCCTTGTTGATATTTTCTAAAGAAAGAAAAATTTTTGCTGGCAAATATCGAATTCTGAGCAGGAATACACTAGAAATGAAGACACTTGTTTTAACTGTTTGCCATTTCGGGTTTTGACTAGGAAAAACTAGAATTTCCTGAATTTGGGTTTGTCCTGTAACATATATTTTATTTCCTTCACCACTACATTTTTCAGATCATATAAAACTTGTAAATGTTCATCTCTCTCTTCCTAAACTCAAAAGATTTTTCCAGGAAACTCCCATTGCATCACTAACTTCAGCATTTCCTCATTCTCCTGATTATTATATTGCTTCTCCTCTTTATCAACAGCACAAGTAGTCAGGCCAGAATCCATCTCTGCATATATTTCAAATATCAATTCATTCAAATTCAGTTTTTTTAATACATCATCCCATCGTTCAGGAATGTCTTTTATTTCATCATAAGTATCAACAATTCTGCTTTTTTAAAACATTTTCTAATTGTATCAGACTTTAAATTATTCCATGTCAAACGCCATCTTCGTATAGCGTGTAAAATTTTTAATTTTTTACTCTGAACAACTATCGACGTTTCCTTCTTTTAGCCATTTCAAATGCATATAGACTACACAAAAAAAAATTACAATAGTCATGCATAGTTAATTATAATAATTAATAAATTTATGAATTCATTAGCTAGAACTTTCTCATTACCATGGTTTGGTATTTTTTTTCACTAAGATTTCGTGTTTTTGGGCAGCAGCCATATCGGTCAAAGTACGCCTCAAGATTGACCTTAAATGTGGGATGGCGGTTTAAAACGCTCGGCCGGATGGCCACGTGGTAAAGCTATGGCTTACTACTCTGGAGGATCCGGGTCCCACACTTCCAGTTTTTTAATTTTGGCCCGTTGAACCCTATCCTTCAACCATCATGGGCGTTGGCCAGCCTGTGATGGGCTCTTGTGGAGCCCATCACACAGACTGGTTCTGGTAATGAGGAAGATACAAAGCAGTTAATGATTCTGACAGATGAGAAAAGTACCGACAAGTGGTACTTTTCTCATCTGTTAGAATCATTAACTGCTTTATATTTTCGAATTTGTGATTTCAGATGACTTTCTTTTGAAATAAATTGTTATTTCGAACTCTTATTTGCTTATATCACCTTTTATAATATGCATGTAAGAAAAACATATTCGTAGACACGTATTTACATGAAAAGTTCGAATAGATATATAGAGTGGACTATGTTGATTAACGGGAAGAGATGAATTCACTCGTAGAGATTAATGAAGAAACAAAAAAATTGTTTTTCGTTATAAACCGGTCAGTTTCTTGTTAGCACGGTAGTTTGGAATTCTAGAGTAATAACAATTACATGAAGTATTGTTTATTATTATTAAATTTTTTAAAATAAAATTTGACATTGCTTATACAAATATAGACCATTCATTTTTAAACTTAAATATTAAGTCCCCTTTTGTAGGTTGTTTTTCTTAATAAAATTTGGTCGATATACCTTAGACGTTTCATGGATGTTACCACCAGCAAAGGTCGTAACCAAAGATCCTTGGTCGTAACAGAAGATAGTTCTTGATGATCTGTGATTTGGATTGAACTCGTTTACTTAATACCTTTATTGTAGTCATCATTTAAATGATATCAAATGTGGTTAAGTAAAAACAATAGGGTTATAGAGTAGATGTTAGTGTTTAATCAAAGGTCTAGTAACCTCTAATATAGGATTCTATAAATAAGTATTTATATATTCATTGTTTGCTGTATTTCAAAATGTTCCTTTATTTTCTGGCATAAATTATTGACGTACGTCAAGTTGGATGGACTTATTCTTAAAATATTTATATTCAATTATTAATGCTACAAGCAGGGGCGGATTTAGGCATGGTCTTTATGGGCTGTAGCCCAGAGCCCCGTTAAGTCAAAGGGCCCCTTCGCGATCAAATAAACATAAATAACAATTTAAGTTAAAAATTTAAGAAGAAAAAAATTACAAAATTTTCTTTTTTGAGGACAGGATTCAAGATTACCTGCCGCGAGTTTTCTTCAGTCTATCAGTAGCGCGACGTATCGAAGTCAAATCATCGCGCCACGTAGCCATCCAGTGCGTCGCCACATAATTGTATTTGGATGGTATATATAAGCGCAGGGCCACGAGAAAACGCGGCAGGTAATCTCGAATCTTACCGCCTCCAAACAGTTTTTAGCCCAGGGTCCCCAAAGTTAACGGTCCGTCTCTGGCTACAAGTCTCCAAAATTCTGGCATTAGTGCGGCATAATTAGAAATTGATTCAGGTATTGTTAATCTAATTTCGATTCTAGCATCAAAAATTTTGTCATTTGAAATAAGAGATAAAATATACATTTTAGATATTGGTAGAATATGAGTTAAGGGCACATAATTCCGTTCTACTAATAGGATCATTTCTGAACTCGGATAGCATCTAAATATTTCGGTGAATAATTGATACAACATTCTGCAAAAATATAATTTGATTTCGATGGTATTTATTCAGAGGTTTGTTTTTCATTAGAATGAAAAGGATTAAAAAAGTACAGTATATGAACTATACTCCGTCCAACTTCAAGTTGATAGTAACCTCACGACTGAGGCGGTTATAGTTCATGCGAAAGAAAAAATAATTAGAATAATTTCCTGTATAAAAACTTTAAAAGTCTTACTGCAATCATATTTCGGCGGGTAAAAAAATCATTTGACGAAATTTAAAAAAGAAAACAGCAGAAGGATATGATGGTGTATACCAGCGTTTCCCTAACTTTTTCTATGACGGAACACTTCACAAATCCTGAAGTATTTTACGGAACACTATGGTTATTTTATAGCATAGGTAGATATTAATAAATAAATAAATTAGGCAAAACAAACATTTTTAACAAATTGTAACATGTAAAATAAACTAGCGACTCCAGATTCAACTTGGCACAGTATTTTAATTAAAACATATGAGACTTATATTAATTTTCGTAATTTTTTACGGAACACTTATGTTCCGTAGAAGATCTATAATTTTGGAAACGCTGGTATATACTGTCCCTTAGGCGACGTTATTCCGTGACGTCACTATCAACTCAAAATGGGACGGAGTAGAGATTTGATGTCGGCCTATAAATCCAGTATCATGATAACTCACGCATATATTGCAGGTATCCCTCCTATAACACACTATAGATAGGTTCCTAAAAACTCCATGTTGTTTGTAACCGTGTTATACGAGACCTGGAGACAATAAAAAATGAGAGTTACGTTCCAAAATCAAATTAAAAACAAATTAATTCCACACAAGAATATTAATAACACGAAACATAAATAAAAACAAAATATATACGTAAGACCTTAAAAAAAATATACGTAAAAACAAAAGTAAAGAAAAAGTAGGCCTATACATCCTATATAACAATGGTGTTGATTCTTTTTCACTATGCGACCTATTTTTCTATACTAAGTTATTCGGCAGTTATAAAGATCACGTTCACGTTCCCTCACCTGATATCTGATTACGTACAACTACGGACTCAGTCACTTCGGAGGACCCACTTTCCCAGCCCTAAAAACTTTATTTGTGTATTTAAAAATTTATTTATGTTGAATTAAAATAATTAAAAGTGAAATAAAATATTTATTTATTTCAATATATTTCTCTATTTTAGAAAACCAAACTTAGAAAAAACAGATTGATTAAAGACTCATAAGTTACAAGAAATGCTGGCTGATAAAAAAAAAAAAATGCGAAATTTGGCATTGTTTGGAGCTGGCAATATTTTCATAGTCAGGTTGATATGAAGAAGCGGCCAATGGCAGACAATCAACCAAATGATCAATCACTTGATTTTTTTTTTTTTACGTTCGTGTTTGAAAAAACGGATTCTAACAAATATGTCGATCCGAAACGCAACAGAATTTTTTGCGCAATATCAGTTAACATTGGATACTTTTTATAGTATATTTTTTTACACGTATTTTTCGGGAACGTATCTATCGTGTAAAAACAGAATTAGGTGTATACTATTAATACAGAATTACTTAGATTTCTATCAAAATTGTTTATAAAATTAATCTTTCTTTATACTTATAAGTTAAATACAAAAATGTATTATATACTAATACAATATAGTAAGAAATATAATATCTAATCTTTTCTCTTTATATTATAGAATATTTACATTTCATGCAACTGTCCAAATGGGGCAGTACCTGCAACATGTAAACATGTTTTTATTGTATTGTATGGCTTTAGATTATAATTAACAGAAACTGTACTCTGCACCAACACAAGTATTGCAGTGGCATTAATTTAAATGTCAAACATTATCTCCAAAAAATTTCAGATGTATTTAGAAAATCCAAAAAACAAATCTGTGTACAAGATCAGACTATCAGCATTACATCAATTTCCATCAAACAAACTACTTTCTCTGTTTTGAAAGAATTTCATTTATTATTTTTATATTTTTTAGGTATTGCATTCGGTTTTAGTTGGTGTTTATTTGTAAAGTTTTAATAAATAAAGCATTCTTCTTGGAAATGGTCTGAACAAATACCACTTAGTCTACTAAGAACAAAGAGTTCTTAGATTTACAATTCTTTCGTTTGTTTAAAATTTGCCATCGTCGCATTAACGTTGGATCTGAATGAGGAAAATAATAAAAAGATGTTCCATTTTTTATATATGAATCTTTTTCACATGATTCGAACAACCAAAAACACAGCAAGAGGTCGGCATTTCGAAATTTTACTTCCCAAAGTTCGACCGTTTTCCTTCTGTCACGTGGCACAACTACCGCTCTGACGTCACGCGCATGTATGTTTCATTTTTATTTTTCATTAATTAGTATAAGTATTGAAGTTAACAAACTACAATATGTATAACTGCATATGTAACATAAAATATAAATTATATAAAAAATAACACTACAGTGAGATTGTTTTTTAATTCCTATATATTTATATATGCCGCATTATTTTTTCACTTTTTTATTATTTATTTCAAAATATTAATAGAAATTTTTATTTTTTGTAGATGCAGACTTAAAAAATTGATCGAAATGTAAGATGACAATTTTTAAATCAACATAAAGAAATAGAAATCGTTTTACAATAGTAAAATAGAAATTTGAACTTTGGAACTAAAATGCAATTATAGTGAAATTTGCTATCTTATAATACAATATTAATGAATTAACCTCTATATATTTATACTAGCATACCCGTGCCCGGTGTTGCTGGAGCAGTTCATGGTGTAGTACTTAAGTTATCTTTTTAACCTTTTAGATGACTTTCAGGATTTTCTTCAATATATTCTGAAAATATTTCCCGTATAGATATTTTTTCTATTTGAAACGTGTCTTTTCACTTCTCCTTTCTCTATTAGAATTTTGTCGATTTATTCGATTTTCTAATGTTTCAAACTTTTTTTGCTTCTTCGACTCTTGAAAAGGCGCATACAATTGGCCATGGGAAACACAATTAGTACTGTATTTACAAATAGGTCTGGCCAATTCAAATTGTTTCTCCGATCAGCTTTGAAAACCATGTTATAATCATCATACATAATGCGACGAAAAATTCCGATGGAGAAGAGACTCAAAATACGTTTGAAATAATGCAACATAGTTTTATTTGTTGCAATTTTAAATGAAATTAAAGATTTGTATATATTACAGGTTTTTGTGTGATTTTAAATATTAGTTATTATTATTACATAATATTGGATAAACATATACAGTGGATTCCGCTTAATTGGGACACGTCGGGCCAAGCCATTTTGTTCCAATTAAACGAAGTAATAATAAATTCTAAAATAAACAATGTAATTGGTAGATAAATAACAGGTAAAAAATAATAATTAGGTACCTATTTTAATGATTTATTAAAATAGGTACCTAATTATTAGTTATTTTTACCGATCTCCGTTTTCAATACTGGGCCGCTGATATTCACTCCTAGCCCGCTAACTATAGAAATCCATTGATGTAATGTTTCTTCGACTTGTGGATCCTTTCCATCACGCTTTCTTTCGAATGTTCACGGAATTTCTTTCTGTAGTGCCCACTCCTTACACAGTTTATTTTCTTTTTGTAGGAGACGCGTCTATAGTAGATTTTGGTTTATTTTAGTGAGTCTATCATGGCTTGTATTAAATGGTTGACTTTTAATTTTATTCAGCCAAGCAATTTTACTCGAGTGTAAAATCCTTTCTTGACATCTTGGCAAAGATTAGTGTATGTATGTGTAGCCATACTTTCGAAAAATCCCTAAAATATATCAAAAATTGAAAATTTCTTTTCTGCTACTATCCCAATTAAGCGTTTAAATTTTGTATTAGTTTATTAGTTTGGTTTTCGTTCTTTGAGATTTGTCCCAATTAAGCGGAATCCACTGTAGTAGTTTGATGAATAGTTGTAATTTCTTTGTGTAATAAAATATAAACAAATTTCATTTTAGATATGTAATATGTCACCATCGTAATTATGGAGATAGAACAGGCTTAACTTAGCTGCAAATTCAACATAATATTTCTTCTAAAATAAAATATCCAAAAAAAAGGTATGATATAAAGTTACTGAATGAACATAAATTGATACTGAACATCATAAAATTTCCTTTAAAATAAAACATCCAATGAAAAGGTTGGCTAAAGTGGGTATCATATAAAGATACTGATTGAAGACAAATTGATACTGAACAGTATATGATATAAAGATACTGATTGAAGACAAATTGATACTTGAACATTATCTTGTTATCATAATCAGGTATTAATTGTTTTAGCTAAGTAATTCTGTAAAAATCCAGTAATAGTAATGCAGGTAAGTTATCTGTTGTCCCTTATTCTGTAAAAATCCAATAATAGTAATGCAGGTAAGTTATCTGTTGCCCATGTAAAAATCCAATAATAGTAATGCGGGTAAGTTATCTGTTGCCCCTTATTTTGACACTTAGCGCCATCTACTGATATTTACTGTCAAATTTATTTTCAAAATATATAAAATCAATTTCTAATAATCAGTATCTGTCTGTCACGGAATTTAAACAAAAAAATTTAGAAACAAAAGTTATTTCATAAAATCCATTCAGCCGTTCTTGCTATAACCGAACATACGCTCTCAGGCATTTCAGATTTATAATATATATAGATATGTTGATTGCTTAATTAATTCATTAATATATATACACATAAAAAAGGATTTTATTGTTGGATAGTTTTCCACGTTTAACAAAATACTGTTATAGTGATTTTAACATTTATAAAAATTATTATTATTTTAAACAAATTTATGTAAAAATTGTATTTCCTCAATCGTTTTATATCTAAAGTACTGTGAGGCCCGCGAAATTACGATTGAGCGGTTCCCTATCAGGGGTATGTGTGGCGTAGTTAAGGATGAGTAGGAGATGCTAGACACAGACGGACTTGGAGACAACGTTTGTTCCATCTTCCTTTATTGAAAGAGAGATTTTACAATAATTTACCGACAAAATACGTCGGAGGACTAATACCTCTTAAGTTACAAGCATTTGCCACGTCGTACGGACGAATGGCTAATCAGTCGGCGCCGATCAGGGACTTCTCTGGGCAGCTGCTGAGGTAAATGGTCGAGGTGGTTTACGATGACTAGAGTCTTTTCCCTTATTTTTTGACGGCGGAGATATCAGTTCACCAAGTCTGTATATGGAAAGTTCACGGGAGCAATCTCAAGCGTCCGTACACCACTGAAGGTAGAATCCGACTCTACGAGTTCGTAGACGTAGCGTAGCACAAGGTCCGACTCTCTTTTCGGGGACCTACTTCTTGCTCGGGCTAGGACCAACTCTCGGGTCCGAACGGGTGACTGTCCTCTGGCTCGAACTGCCCTCTTTCTTTGTCAAATCCCCAGTTTCTCCTTGTCCAAAACAAATAAACATGTTCTTTCCCTTTTTCCCGGGAAGTTGACATCATAACCTCTGTCACATTATTTCATATAAATCACACCATGCAGATAACCAATTTTTAATTTTTACGACTGATTACCAACTAAACCAAAACGATCTCTTCTTATACCCCCGAAAACCCAATGACAAAAAATGGTTTTTATCGGGGATACGGGAGACCATTCATGAAAGGTATATTAGAATCAGTCAAAAAAAGCTTGAGTTCTTTCCCTTTTTCCCGGGAAGTTGACATCATAACCTCTGTCACATTATTTCATATAAATCACACCATGCAGATAACCAATTTTTAATTTTTACGACTGATTACCAACTAAACCAAAACGATCTCTTCTTATACCCCCGAAAACCCAATGACAAAAAATGGTTTTATCGGGGATACGGGACACCATTCATGAAAGGTATATTAGAATCAGTCAAAAAAAGCTTGGTTACAAATAGTAATGAAAATGCGAACACTGCGAGTAAGGTGGAAGATAGGAACGAATCCAGACTCTTCATACCAATACCCAACGGTTTAAGAAACTACAAGGTAGTAAAAGAAATAAAGAAAAAAATAATAAAAGGGGCCAGCATACAGGAGGCCCCCAACAGTGTATAACACACTAAGGAACGAGAAGGACCCCATAAGAGACCAAGAGAAAACAGGAGTATATAAGATACCTGTGAGAAACACAAGTAATGCCGTAACTTCAGCATATATAGGAGTAACCTCCAGAACTCTAGGTCAAAGATTAACTGAACGTAAAAGGGATATCAGGAGAGGTGAATTGAATACCGCACTGGCCCAAGATGCTTACGAGAACAACTCTGAAATCTTTTGGAACGAGGCTAAAGTGATAAGAAAGATTCAGAAAAAAGGGCACATATACGTCGCAGAAGCATTAGAGTTGACGAAAAGACAGAACGAAGAAGTCTTAATAAATGAAAAGTTAACAGGAATACCAAAAGCATGGGAGTACGCTATACTCAAATCTTAGTATAGGACAATACGACCACCAGTTTTTTCATATAGTAGACTGTATAGGTAGCCTAGTTTAGTATTACAACGAGTTTTTCTGTAAATCCAAGTTTTAATGTTTAACGTTAAAGTTTAATGTTAAAGTATTTAATTATAGTAGGCAATAACTGTACAGTATATCCACGTATATAACCCTAACAACGTATATAATCTTAACAACCCAAACTGTAATTAATAATTTTGATTTGATTTTATTTATTTTAATTTTATTTTATGCTTATTATATTTATTTTATGCTTACTATTACGAGAAGGTGTTATCCTTATAGAATGTATTTAAATTTTAGAATTTAAAATATTCTTTCGAATGTGTAATATTCTAGAACTCAGTACGAGCTTAAGTTTGTAAACCTGATGATGGCCGCTATGAAGGCCGAAAACGTTTGTTTCTTAACTAAATAAATTTGATGTGAAGTACCCTCCACTGCTATATAGTGCTTTTTTGAATCCTATGCAATTTGGAAAATTCCATCTACTCCAAAACTTGTAAGCTATTTCACACCACATTGAACTTGTAGGTTTTGGTAGATATTCTTCTTGTAAATCATTCTATATTACTTTACAGCATTCTTTGATAATGCTGGAAACTGTCGATACACCCATCCTAAAACGTAGTGCTAAAGAATGGAAAGTTTCACCAGTTGCAAGATATCTGAAAATTTAAAATAATAAAAACTAGATTATTATTAAAATTTTAAATTGTTACATTAAATAGTGATAAACAAGATATTTTTTTTTTCAGTAAAAGAAATCAAAAATAAGTGGAAGTATTTGAGAGATTATTTTATGCGAGAGAGAAAGAAAATCCCTAAACCAAAGTCTGGATCAGATGGAAATCTCAAAAAATCAAACTGGCAGTATTTTGATATGATGACATTTCTCCAAACAACATTACACAGGGAAAATTCTGTCAGCAGTTTGGAAACTTCTATGAAATTTCCATCAAATGAAGATATAATAAATGGAATTGAAGAGAGAACAACAATGATTGAACAAGTTTATGGGTATCACAATAATTGTTATATAGATGATCCAGAGGGTGAATTTAATCTCTTTAGCTGAGTAGTTTCCAACTGGTGCCCCGTGATGGATTTGAATCTGCCTAATATGGTGTTTAATATAATAAATAAATCATTTACTAATGTTTTTAATTCTGCTAGATAGCGAAATCATACTTTATTATAGCGGGTGATTTTGTGCTTGAGACGATACTGTTTTCGGTTGTACTGTTGCTTTTTTCAAAACTGTTTCTGGTGTATGTCAGTTATTTTTACCACGGAAATAGGATAATACTCGGTTCGTCGGTTCATTTTATTTACCCTTTCAAATATAGGAAACAGTCTCTCCAGTTAAACGCATTCATCGAGATGCATTAATGCCATGGTAGTGAAATAAAATTTACCGAAAATAATTTTAAAAATTCAAATTGATTTATTCAATGCAGCTACTGCCGATTGGTTTTCTTTCGTTTATTGAGTGAAAAAATATTCCTTCGATGATTGGTTGTATATTTTTCGATTGCCGAAATTTATTTTTATATTTCATTTTAAATATATAAAATTTGAATGGATTGCTTTACTATAATTTGGATTATTTTCTTCGAATCTTGTCGATTCTGCTTTCGGGATATTTCCAGAATTCATGTTCTCAGGTTTTCAATGTCAAAATTCGATAACACTTTCCTTCTGCCGTGCTTAATCTTAGATGGCGAAGTAGGTGTCTCGCGGTGTCTGGGAGTATCTATCAAGCAGGCTTATTAACGATTACATTTGCGCTATCTTTCCCGATAACGCAAATGCAATCTTAATAAGTTTCACAGCAATGCTTGATGAGACGTGCTAGCCTTTAGATCTCTCTTCTTCCCGCAAGGGGGGTTGAGAATCTGAAGACTCGCATCCCGGAATGCAAAGATACTTGTTTCAGTCACTTTGAGAGAGCGCGGCTGAAGGCGGGTGTTTAATTCGACGCACTCTTCGATGCTTCTGACGAAAAGCAAGAACCACGACAACGTTCATAGTGGAATTCCGTTTAACAGGCGTTCTCCATCCTCTAATCTCCGTCACTTAAACTCGGCAGTGCCGGAGGACGTGTTAAAAATTTTTCTCTCCGAAGGCAGTGCCGGAGGACGTGTTAAAAATTCCTCACTCCGAGAGTGAGGCAACCACAAGGCGCAAAATTTTTTCTCTCGCACTTCTAATCAAAACTTTTTATATTCTCATTTATTTTCGTATTAACGCTATGGTAAAGATTATTTGGATTCCTATTTAAATTGTATTTTTTTTTCATTTACTAAGCATTCCGTACCAATAAATTTATTTAATGATGGAAACGTTATATACGAATAATAGGAGTTCTTTAAATAGAAAGCATATATATGTGTGTGTGTTAATTTTATAAAGCATCATTATTTTTATTAAAGATTCATCATCATTACATTAGGCAGTTTCCGCACAGTTACGATTCGATAACTAAACGAAAAAATCGTATGGTTTGGGAAAGTTACCGGTAGTGGCTTCGGCCACTCATAGTTAGTTCGAACCTCTGACGTCGGATGCTCTTTTCTGTAAATTCTCTGGATTCTCATCAATTACTTCTATTCTCTCCTCTGTTATCTCTGATCGAGATCATCTGTTATATTAAACCGCTGACGACCAATTTTTTATATTCTGGGTGGCATCGGACATCCCAGACGACTTATTTCTCGTACCGAAAACCCAATGACAAAAAATGGTTTTTATCGGTCGACCGTACGAAAAGCCACCATACGATATATCATCTCGCGCATGCGCCGACCGTGGACTTTCTGGATCCGAGCCGAGATGTGCGGAAATTTCCTATTATTTCTTATTTTTGGTCGATTGATGAAATTACAGGATAAAAGTAAAATTATATATTAATAAAAATCTCGTATGTTATAATTATGGATTTTATTTTTCCTATTTCTATCTATAAAATATTTAATATCGAAGCTATTCCAGAGTCGACTCACCACCACGGGATTAGGTGGGTAAATGAAAAATTGGGATGGATGGGTCTCCAAATATTCTGAGCTATAGGAATCCGGAATCGACCTCGGATCCTTTGGATAGAAGGAAGACCGACCCGCTGGTTTTCTTACGACAAAGTAATTGGATTAGGTTAGGTTATATTAAGCCGCTATATCCTCATGGGATATTCGGTATCTGGCGGCGGCCATGATGGGGTCAACCAGATGGTTGAAGGATAGGGTTCAACGGTCCGGGCTCGGACCCCCTCCTAAAAACTGGAGGTGTGGGACCCGGATCCTCCAGGGTATTAAACGAAAACTTTACCACGCGGCCATCTTTTTTTTCTTTTGTATGGTAAGCTTGGTGGCTAAATTTTGATCGCCCCTTTCCACTCAGAGTACTAAGGGAGCCATTCTGGGCCAAAATTAAATGCAAAGTGTAAAAAAGCAAAGAACCCTTCCAACTTAACCTACGTGATATGTGTGAGAGTAACCCTTATAGAGGAGTATTAATAATCTCTCGTATTAATACCACGGACTGACGGTCAGTTCAAACAACAAAATGCAAAATACCGTATATGACAATTTAATATAATAGTGTACAGTAGATATTTCTATTATTCCCTTCCAACTTAACCTACGTGATATGTGTGAGAGTAACCCTTATAGAGGAGTATTAATAACCTCTCGTATTAATACCACGCGGCCATCCGGCCGACACAAGATCAATCGGACCACGGACTGACGGTCAGTTCAAACAACAAAATGCAAAATACCGTATATGACAATTTAATATAATACAGTGTACAGTAGATATATCTATTATTTTATCATATTCTGGATTTTTCTAGCTTTAAAAACATATCGTGTATTTAGTTAATAAGTATTTGAAATGTTTAATTGTCCGATGAAATAAAAAAATTATTTTTATATTTAATCGGAAAAACTAGAAAAATCAAAGATTGAAAATTCACTTATTTTTAAGTCTCTAGAATATTTAAAATGTCTGCCGGATAGCTCCGTGGTAAAGCTGTGACTTACCACCCTGGAGGATCCGAATTCAAATCCGGGTCCCACACCTCGTTTTTCGGGAGGGTCAGGCCCGTCGAACCCCATCCTTCACTCGTCCGGTTAATCGCATGGTGGGTATTTGCCGGTCTGTGATAAGTTCTATAAGTGACCACCGCCAGATACAGAATATCCCATGAGGATATGGCGGCTTAATCTAACCTAACCTCTAGAATATTTAATCAATTTTTATTTACAATAATTGGAAACTAAAATTATTCTTTTAAGAAATTCTATTCTTAATTTTATTCTTATTCTATTTTCAAACGCATATTTTTTAGTTTTCAAATGTACGGTCAAGTATTTCTCTGATAAAGACGTTTTAGAAATAAATGCTTATCTTAAATTATTTTCTGCGCTTAGCTTTTCCAGTATTAAATTATTGAATTTAAAATAGTACACAGTATAACCTTCACCTCATTTACTGCACTCTCGATACGTAATGAAGGCTTCTGATCCTTCGATCAAAAGATAAGCAGTTTATACGTAATAACGCGTCTACTCTACTATCATTTCAGATATCGATTCAAATCGAAACATTTCGCATGATATAGTATATCGAAACTTCGTGCGGGCCTACAATACGACTGATGATGTTTGTTATCGAAACTGAAATTTTGCAACTTGGAATAAACTGAAAGCCTGGAATTAGAATATTGGATGTTATATTATAACGTTAATAGTGAGTTAATACTCGCTTTGGTGGCATCTTATAAAATCTGGAATGCATTTTTTGATTTATAAAATAGAACTCGATATAATTTGTTAACTTGTAATGAAGGATTGTTTCTCTGGTATCTATTGCATATTTTTCTAAAATTGTTGGCTATATTCGAGTATAGAATACCGATGTTTAATTCGAAACAAAAATCAGATTTTCCCGAAAATAACCATTCCCACCCAAATTTATTAGGAAAAGCTCAAGTTTCCGCTTAATATTTCTAATTACCATAAGCTTATAAGATAATTTTTCGTAAATAGCGTGGTGGTAAAGCATTGACACGAAATAAAAATCAATTTTCTACTATACATATTCTTAGTTAATAATTATCAGGAATCTTGTTTATTATTAGGCTTTTAATTAATTTGACCAAAAAATGATTTTTATTCACTTTATTCGTTTGTCTAGATCAGTTGTTTCCATCCGGATTTTTGAATCTCGGATGTTTTTAATTAAACTATCCCCATCCAGGATATTAGGACTTCTAATCCTGGGATTATTTTATAACACTTATCGCTACGTATAAATATCTATTTTCTAATCATTATAATACGGACATTAATATTTTTTTACATTTTTTTTAATTATTATAATGTTTTCGTGTTTTCCATTATAGAATATTTTATTTACATTTCTTAAGTTTAAAAATTAATATATGAAACAAATATCACATAAATTTGGACAAAAATATCGGGATAGCCGAGTTTTCATCGAACATAGGATTCCCAATATGGCCATCCGTCAATTTATCATATTTTGTTAATTAACCACGTAATTTATTTAAGCAAAAATTAAAAGTTACAATATTCGTTATGTTAATGGAAACTGTGAGATACAACTTATTCTGTGTGTGACTTTAACATTTACTAAATCGAGGAAATATTATGCGCGCTTGTTATTTATAAAGTATCTGTTATCATCCGACAAATTGGTTTAAAAATATGAAATTTAATTTAAAATTGCTTTCTATAAATATTATATTATTATTTATAGAAAGCAATTTTAAATTAAATTTCATTTTATATTGTTAAAAAAGTCTAACGATCCAGCGGATAATGCCTGAAAAATCGCTATTGGTTTTAATGTACTTTACGTTATAAGATAGCGGAACTTTTCTCTGAGAACAAAGTCCTAATCGACTTTCATTTAAGAAGTTCGAATATATAAGTTAGCTTTTTTTCTGCTGTCGAATTTTTAATCTCTATGTTATCAGGGAACTACTTCGATATTCCATATTAGATTTACAATAAAATTTAATAATTTTCTATATTCTCGTTTTGGCGAATTAAAATTATCAATACAGTGAAACCCCGCTCGTGCGTTCCCGTATCGTACGACTTTCCCTCTTTAAACGTCTATTTTCGGAAGTCCGAGCATTTTCATATACATGCAATGTAAAACTTTCCCTCTTCCTACGGAAGTCCGAGCATTTTCCTATACATGCAATGTAAAACTTTCCCTCTTCCTACGTTTTAATTATATAACTTTTTTATTATGACGTCATCAGAGTTTCCGGTTTCGTGCGTTTTCCCGGCTCGTTCGACTTTTCGGGCCGGTCCCCGAAAAGTTTCAAAATCGGGGTTTCACTGTATATTAAAAATGGAAGAAACTACAAAATAAGGATATACAGTGGTGCCTCGCAATTCGACATTTGAGTTTCACGGGTTTGCGCATGCGCAGGCATCAAATTGTGTGATATAATTTGCTATTTGTCAGTTCTTTTTGGGCTACTTTAGTGTTTGCCTGTGTTGTTTGTGTTAATTTTCAATTCTACATTTTTCAAAAAGTAAAAAATTTGTGATTATTAGTATTTTTTTGAGTGAAATGTAACGATGGGCTTAAAGAGAACTGAACAGAGGAATAATTCCGAAAAGAACACTCGATTGAGCAGAGACGAAGAAAAAACTTGCAAAGTGAAGAAAGGTAAACCAATTAAAATGTAACTCGAATATGGCGTTCCTAGGAAAACTGTGGTAACGTTTTGCAACAGAGACGGAAGATTATGGGTGCTAAGGTGTCTGCTGGAAGACTTCGTTCAAACATCCAAGGGCTAATAAATTCTGTGTTGCGTATAAAATAGTGTATTTTGTAATTTGGTGTATTATACAATAGCAAACCACATATAATAAAGTAAATAATATGATGTATCTCTCTCACCTCACCTGTTAGGGGAGTGAGATGGGGACCGATAACGAATTAATCTATTTTACATAGGTTTATATGGGAAATATTGTCCCGCAATTCGAGTTTCACAATTCGACATTAGTTCGGCGACGGATTACTGACGAATTGCGAGGCACCACTGTACGATTATTTTATTAAATAAATAGAATACCTGGATCCTAAAATTTCTTTCATTTTCAAATTCCGAATGGTCGATATTGCAACCGAGTCGGTTATTCAGAACACTCGTCCCTGGTCAGTTCTTTTTTTAAGGAGTTAAAACCCATTATTAAGCGGAATTATGGCAGAATAGCTGAGCTAAACAAATTGATAACGAGCTTCACCAGAAAAAAAACCGTTGGTCGAGAGGACAGACGAGAGGAAGTCGTCCTAGCCAGGCTTCGATGGACATGATGGGCAGAGTCGATTCACCCATAAGAATCTTGTAATGGGTGAAGAACAGCCAGTTCGCCACCATTGTCGTTGTGCTCTTACTAGCGAGCAGATTCTATCAGTGTGTGAATATTTTATTGATCATCATCAACCGCATTTTAATATTTCCAATTTTAATTTAAAGGCCTTATTGCCAATGATTTTAACTGTTCGGGCCTTTTTCCATTTGTTATTTGACATTTGTTTTTTTTAATCTTATTTAATTTTATTTTACCACTTGTTAATTTTATTTAATTTGTTCTTTTTACACAATTTTATATATTTATTTTTAATTTTAGTTATGTTTGACTTTATTATCTCGTTTGTTTTCTTATGGCTATTTACATCGCATTTATTGTTTCTCTCTTATTTTATAGTTATATTTGTTTTTATTTTTTAATTTTTACAAAGTGTCTGGTACAGTTTGGCGTATAAAGAAGGCCTGTGGCCATTAATTAAACCCAAACCTATCCACAGCCCATAAATCCCGAATCTCGGGTGTAAAAGTAGTTATCATTATATAAGATAGTCAATTAGATTAAAGAAAAATGGATCCCATTAATTAAATTTATTTATTCTTATTATTTGTTGTTGTTGTTTATTAATGTTTATGCACGAAATAAATATCTAAATAAACGTATGTAATAAATGCATTTTTATTATATCTCCTAGAGAAGCACGAGTGAAAAGAGGATAGTGCAATGCGTTTGAAATAGATGTCATCAAATTAAAAAATAAGAAGTGGCCACGTTACAAACTCTTATCTGTAAAACACAACATACAAATAAATACTGTAAATGTTTTGAGGAAGTAATCTGAAAATGTAGATTGTAGAAGATAAAATATTCAGAGACTTCTTACATATTGTATTATTAAAATTTAATTTATAATAAAAAATTTAGCGCATCAGATAAGAAAATTAAATTTATTAATTCAATTAATTCAATTGACAATTTCCGGATGTAATAATATTCAATATTGAATTACTGAATTAATTTATTAAATATGAAGATTACATTAAAATAATATAATTCTATAATCTATCTCATTTTTGCTGTATTTAAGACTAACTGTATCTTATTAGATACTTTCTCTTCGAAGAGCAAAATATTGTTTATAACAATTGTTTTAATCTAGAAGACGCCACTCTACGCTGGTTATACAGCGCATAACCAGCGTACATATACTATAACACAAAATTAAAAATAATAATAAATTAGAGCAATTGATTTAACATTAACATAATGAACCATCATCGATACTGTATTTCAAATATTATACAATTTTAGAATTATTTTCAATACATCTAACAAATCGATGCTTTCTTTACGAAATTATTTTACCTATTCTTATATCTTTTATTTGAATTTCAATAGATACTAGCTGTTAATAATTATTTTAACTTGGTTACATACAGTAAGTCCATTTCCGATCGTTAGATTTTACCTTGAAACTACAGCTGATAATTAGTAATAAATTATAATAAAAAAAACCCATATTTTTTTACTTTAAACTATTCTTGTTTTATTATTTTGCCGAAAAAATGTCGAATCTAACATTCATTCTATCCAAGAAAGACATAATACAGTATTAATAAAGTTTCTCCCAAAATGATTCGTGATAAAGAAAATTTTTGATAAAATGTTTAAATCATAAATTAAACTTTTAATTATTTTTCGATACAGTTTTTGGAATTTGCTAACAGCTATTTAAAACAAAGTTGCAAATATAAAACGATAATACTGTACTGTAATATACATTGTAATTCTTAACTAATCCAGTTAAGAATTAATTTATAGCAGCAAAATATTTTCTTTATCAGGAATAATTCTACGCAAAAGTTTATTAATAATTTGCAAAGCTTATATCAAAAAACTTTTTTAAGAGACTTTCATCGAAAATCTGCATTATCTTCTTAATCGTAAATTACTTAGTTTGGATGACGATCGTTATGGGTAAGTCTATTTATAATGCTATGAAAGGAGATTTAGAATATCTTTGAATAATTTTCAATTTTATACCATATTTTAATCGGAAGAAAATATTGCATATTATTTATCCATATTAAATATTATATTATTTAAAAACAAAATTCATAATAATATGAATCATGTATCTAATAAAATAATTAAATCTGTGATTCATTTTAGTGTTTTCAACGATAAAATTTTACTCGAATACATCTGTTATCTGTAGCTTAATAAGGGTAAATCGGTGAAATATATTTCCAGATAGAGTTCATTTGCAACGGGTAGGCTATCTAATACATTATGTATCGACGAAAATCGTTACATATCTCGTCACGTACAAATTGGTGACCTAACATCTTATGTATGTCATCGGAATCCATATATATGAAATATTCACTGTGTAGAAACGAAAGAAATGTCTTTTGATAATTCGATCCTATGGTTTAATATTACACGAAGCATCGATAAATAAGAATAAAAGGATGTCGAAAGGTCAGAATGAATTTTAACTTTTAACTTAGTTATCTCGTCTAACAGTCGAGACGTTTCTCTCAAACTGTACCGCATCGTAGCTGAAGTCTAGATAACGATGATGTACGACAAACGAGGAAGCTTTTAAAGCTTCTGAAATATTAACATCAGCACCGAGTCCATTAATGAATTACTAGCCCATTAGACCACTTATACTCTATAAACTGTGAAAGGAATTATTAAAAGAATTTCTTCCTTTATTTCACTGTGAATAGATTTACAGAATCGAATTATCGTAAAGATTCGCGTAGTTAAATTACGTTTAACTGTGATAATCGCTTACTTCGATTAAAAATTTTGCTAAATACGTATACATTAATATTATATTTAGGTATATATAAGTATTATATTTAGGTATATTTTAAATAATCGGGTTTCTCTTCGCACCGATCGCTTTTCTAAACATCAAGGTATACCTGTGTAATTAAGCACACCTCACGAAAATTACATGGTATATAATTATCTCGTGTTACGAGTGATGGAGCAGCTATTGTTCGTGATGTATCCCGGTCGCGTGCAAATATAGCACGCTTAGCAACAAGCGAAAATTATAGTTCTGATATTTTATGAAGTTATAGCAAATTTTAAGGAGGACTCTGACCAGCTGAAAATGTGAAGTTTCAAAATCGAGGAATGGAAAACTGAATGGAAGCTTTAAAATCAAGTTTTGCCTTTGGTGTTATATCTGGTCAGAAAAGCACAATGGTAAAATATATACGACTATGTTGTTAGATCCAACAAAATATATGCCAAACAATCAGAGCTATCTGGTGAGATTAGCTATTAGATTAAGAGAGAATGCTCCTTCTCCGAATTGCTTGGCCTTGGCAGATCACGTTGCCTGGTGACATGTCAAGGATGGTTCCTGTGACCACACAACTCGACCACAGAATGTCGATGGTCTCGCATAAATTTAGTCTGAAGCATTAATAGGGAAAACTAAATATGCTAATTTACGAATAAATCGATTAAAACTCAATGGATTTTATATCGTTTTTATTTTCATCGACTCTACAAGTTTTTATAAACTGAAAAACTAGTAAGTTTACAATCTGATATTAAATTAGTCCGCATCATTGTAATTAATTATGATCGAATCAAAGAATCATCTTACGCAAAAAAGCAAAATTAGAGTCACTTCACATTAGAAAAATTCATAATACACAAATTATTTTATTATAATAAACACTTCAGATATAAGGAATTTTAAAAGTACGTTTTCAATTTATACTTTAATAGCAAATATATATTATATAGACATGTATATATAAAAACTTACTAATTGTATAAATAAGTCCCTAAACAGTAACATCTACTTAATTTGAATGAATATTGATCTTTTTTTGTAACGGAAAAGTAAAGCGATTTATCGAATGTGCAGCATTCGTTAATATAAACAAGCAACTTTTTCATATTATAAAATCTGAATATGGTTTGTGATGAATCATTTTGAATGACTAATGATACTATCAATTACAAATGAAGCAGAATTTCTATTTATACGTTTCTTTGGTGCATAAATTTTTATCAATAGTACGAATGTGGACTGTAGATAGATAGAAAATAACTATATACGAAATGAATATGTCTATAGCAAAGCGGTTATATAGTTAAGCGTGGAAGGTCAATGTTAAATTGTGGTCGCGTATCAGCAGCGCCACTCTTTCCTAGTGAACGGGGTTATAAACTCTGAACATTACGGACTCCCGTATTTTCCTAACCAGTTTACTATGTAAGCAGCATTTTGAATTTTCGTGTTTACAAAAATTGATTTGAATGAACGTAACGAATAATTTAATTAACGAAAATCTTATAACACGTTTGATATAGTTTTTAAATATTGATTTCAATAATAAAATTATTATTGAAATCAATATTTAAAAAATTTTAACAAATGTATTTGAATTAACAAAATTATGAATAAATTGTTCTTGTATTTATTTTAAATAATTCATCTATTAAAA
>AYEL01011888.1:0-33075 GCA_000484575.1 Olivierus martensii | reverse complement strand
CAACACTAAGAAAATTTGCTTCAAAAGATCTATCACTGAAGTACAATGTGCCTTCTTCAGAGTTAAGCATACTATTAATAATCTCCATACTACTTGTAGTCAGCTTTATCCTGCTGACCTAGCTAACGTAGAAGCCGACATTAGATGGATCACATCACATCTCCGTCCGCAACTTAAAGAAACTTATGTTAAAAAGCTACTTTGGATATTTAAGAAACAGCTTCCTGCTAGTTCCAGTACATCTTCACAAAAAATCCAAATGTACATATCACTCTGCGATACTCCGTTACCTGCCTATGTAAAGGAGACGTTAGACAAAGGTCCGATGTATCTCGTTGATCAACCTTTTAACTGGACTTCACATATCACGCAGCTGGAATCATTCATCCGGGATGTAGATCTATACACAAAAGACGAAATTCGTTGGAAGTATGTTACTGAATTTCAGAAAGCAAAAAGGAAATATAATGCTCTAATTACCAGAGAAAATCGAAAACTTCAAGCAGCTATCACTCTAACTCAAACATGGTTGAAAGATAACAACATAGTCTGCTCAAGAGAAGACAAAACCAAGAAGTTCGTATTATTAAATCGCAATTATTATAATGAGCTTACATACGACTTCTGCAACTCCACAAATTCCACCATAATCAATTTCGACCGAACCGACCGCCTACAACGCCGGGTATCTTAGTGAATAGAAGTAAAGCAGTTTTATTAGTTTTATTATTTTATCTTTGTATTTGAGTGTTTATTGTTCTTGCTTGTTATTGTTCTAAAAAAAAACAACAGGTTATGGGATGATCACTGCATCATTATGCTTAAAAACAGTAAGAATTTGGAGAATACGTTCCTTTGTTCTTTTCTTCGTGTCGGTTCCACTTGTACTCTTCTGTCCAAAGAATAATGGATATCTCCAGACACTTAGTGCCTTTGAGAGGAGAAACAGACTGGCTGTTGTGATGAAGAAAGATTCGTGATTTATTAGACTATCATGAAGGAGTACTGGATGTTATAGATGGGGTACTAACAAAACCAGAACTGTTAAGTGATAGCCCAGCAAATCTGAAATACAAAGACACAAAGAACTTAGTGACTTGTACAGAAAGGCTAACAGCTATGTGAAAACCATGATTACAAGTACAGTAATGGACTCGATGTATTAAAAAGTTATGGACAAAGAAACTGCTTTTGATACCTGGAAAGCTCTCAAGATCTATTTTGAAGCAACAGCGAGAGATCAGCTCTTCAAATATGTACATATTTTTTCTCATTCAGCTGGACACCAAGTAAGGATATCTCAACTCATTTAGCCAAGTTAAAAAGTTTATGGAATGAGTTAAATTGTGGACTGAAGTCAAGGAAAGAGCACACACACTTCCAAATTTAATACTTATATGTAAGGTTTTGCAGATTCTACCCATCAAGTTTGATGCGTTTTGAACAAGTTGGATGCTATTGACCAAGGATGAACAAAGAACACTTGAGGAATTGACAACAAAACTATGTATGTATGTATGTATGTATGTATGTATGTATGTATGAAAGAAACATAGGAAAAGACGAATTGTGTAAAGAGGGTCAAGAAACCCTGTATATGAAGACAGAAAAAACAGTAGGGAACAAAAACAAATTCCACCAAGAGAAATCAAAGAAACAACATATGCAATTATTGCAAAAAAAAAAGGACACTGGGACAAACAATGCAAAAAATGGATCATGGATGGAAAACCAGCAAGGAAAACCACTGATATACAAGAGGAAGTATCTGCCAATAACATAGCACTAATGTCTATACATGAAGAAATTTTCAGTCTTTATCCGAGCGAAGAATGGTGGATTGATAATGGAGTGACCAAGCAGGTAACAAACAACCCAAACCTT
Source organism: Olivierus martensii (assembly GCA_000484575.1). Classification (NCBI taxonomy): domain Eukaryota; kingdom Metazoa; phylum Arthropoda; class Arachnida; order Scorpiones; family Buthidae; genus Olivierus; species Olivierus martensii. Next base: position 31,191 of record AYEL01011888.1, on the reverse strand, counting down.
TTTTTTTTTGAGTATAAAGAATTTGGCAGTCCTTGTAGCATTAGATCTGCTGGCAAGGAAGCATTAAAGGTTGTAGGAAAGAGTCTAATAAGATTCACCTCATACATTGGTACTGATCAAATTCAGATAACACTGAATGATGTATGGTATATCCCTGACATCAGCAAAAACTTATTCAGTGCTGGCTGCTCAAGATAGAAATCAGAACAATTTGTTCGAGTCAAGTGCTACAGAGTGCTGTCTGAAAGTAAATGGAAAGATAGTGATGTGTGGAATGCGAAACTCAAATGGGACACTGTTCAAGGCTAATATTAAACCTCTCCTACCCAGCAAGCAGCAAACATATGTGTAACCAGATCTGATAGTTCACTATTACAGTTGTATCATGAAAGATGGGGGCACCAGGACAAACCCACATAAAAGCAAAACTTAAAAAGGAACTGGGAATTGTTACTCAACTAGACAAAGAAATATGTGAAACACATATCTATGGCAAGGCACATTGACTACCCTTTGGTAACAGATAAGTGGGAAATGTACCAAGAGAACTAATGTCGATAGAAGTCCATTCAAAGAATCATTTCAAAAGAAGTGATATTTAGTGGTATTCAAAGATAGCTATACGAGGTTTTGCTATGGCTACTTTATTAAAGAGAAATCGGAAGTCAAGAATCTCTCAAAGAAGTTCTATCTTACGCTGAAAGACTAAACCATCCAATAAAAGAATTACTCTCAGAGTAGTTCTTTTATTGGATGGTTTAATGGATGGTACAATGGTGAAGAGTTCTACAATGAAGATATTCGAAAAATCCTCACTGCAAAAGACATTACATAGAAACTAACTGCCCGATATACTCCTCAACAGAATGGTGGTAGTGAACAGGAGTTTCATACTATCAGTGAAATGACAAGAACCTTCAAATATTCCTAAAGTTGTAGACATTCTGCAACTAGTCCGAGTAAAGAATAAAAACCAAGCACTGCATAGTGCTTGGTTTTTATTCTTCAAATATTCCAAATCAAGAAACTGAATTTCCTGCAGCCACCTGGACAGAATTAGTTGCAGCGGCTATCTATGTCTTAAACTGTACAGGAAAATCATCAGTAGATGACATAAGCCTCTATGAGTTATGGGTTGGCAAAAACCCAGAATCAAACGTTTGAGGATTGTGGTGTCAACTTGTTATGCCCATGTTCCAGTGCAGAGAGGAAGAAAAATGGACATGAAAGCAGTTAAAGGCTATCTTGTTGAGTATAATGGTGATGAAAGGTACAGAATTTATTTGAAAGAAGAAAGAAAAGTAAGTTTTTCAAGAGACATCATCTTCAATGAAAGCCCAGTACTATGTGATGAAAATACAGAAGTACCCTTTTATAAAGAATAAAAACCATAAATATAAAACATTTCTTTTTTAAAGAGAAGGTCAATGACAGAGCAATAGTAGTCTGGAAGATAGATACAGAACAACAAACTGCCAATATCATGACCAAACCGCTATTAAAAATAAGACTAAAAATCTTGTGCAGCGCAATGGGAATGGAGTAAATAAATCAATAAGGGGGAAGTGTTAAGAATATTGATTTGTTTATTGTTAAAAAATAAAAAAATGTTATAGAGGGTGCTATGTTTAGAAAGCTCTGTATCTGGCAGCACAGTTCGACACACAATTTTTCTTTGTTCTTGTATCCAATTCAACGAGAGCAGACGTGCTTCTTGTTGGTTACTGTGGTTTTGCATATTCATGTGCATTCTAATAAAGGAATAGTGTTTATTGTTCTTGCTTGTTATTCTTTCATGAAAGAACACTCAAAAAAAACAACAAGAATTAAACTATAAGTATTGAATAATCAATTCGATACTTATAACTCACTTAATTAAGCAAAAATATATAAAAAGTGGCACTTACGTGTAATTCTCAATATGTCAAAAATTAAATTTTGCAAATTCAAAATTTTCATAATGCAATTGATAAATTTAAATGGCTATGGCTCTGGCCATACCTATTTCTTAAATAAATTTTGATATGCTTGAGAATGGAAAAAGATAATTCTCCATTTGTGTTGTAAATGGGTAACTTCAGTAAATATTTTAAAAATTGTCTCAACATTAAGAAAAGTCAACTGCAGGCTATCGATTAATGTTTTGTAATCCTAAATGATAAGTTAATATTTTCTTATTATTTCTATAAATGTTGCTGCTCATGTTGACAATATAGTCTAAGCCGTACCTGTATTGACCTGCATGTGCAGTGGGAGACCTATATAAGGGATAATAGAGCTTGAACCACTTAAATTGGAATCACTAATATCCTATCCTATTTACACTATGCAATATAAACCAGTTCAAGTCATAGAACTTGTTTAATCTCATAAATGTGAACGGAACATGAATAGCAAAACTCGTTTGAAAATATCACACACTAGTGCATACTGGTTTAAGCCTAACAAGGAAGGTCTATAGGTTCAAACTGAAACTCATTCCTGATTGGATGTCGGTTCGGGATGGTTTGGGACAAAACAGATGTGACCACCATTATTTTTCTCTCGTTTTGGAAGTTAAATTGCTTGATGAGAATTTGATAAAAATTTTATTCTAATTTTACATATATTTACTTATAGTTAACATATTTAAAGCTTTAATTATAATTTAAGGTGATTTATTCCTTTGAAAGACATTGAAGAAAGCGATAGCCTCATGTGAATCCCTCAGAAGTAGCAGAAATATATTACGACTATTCAACACCAGAGGTCATTTGTGTAAAGTAAACTGGTTAAACAATATTGTAATATGAACAATGCCTTTCTTCAAACTCGTTAAATTTTGAATGCAATCATTTACAAACTGGTTTATATTGTATAGTGCAAACAGGTTTAGTGCTCCCAACTTTTAGGAGGCTTCAAGATACAATACTAAGTATGCAATTGTTAAAGAAGTGAACATCAATATTCAAAGTTTTGAATATAAATTACCCCAAGCCCAGAGCCCCCAGAAAGTTAGATTTGTCCTGTGTATGTATTATGGCCTGTACATATATGCTGTAATAAGTGTTATGAATGGACATGATCAGCATGACCAAATTTGCACAGAAATATGATTTACTAATTATTTCAGTATTAAAGTACTTCGAAAAACTACTGCTTATACTTACTTGTTAGTATAATAGTTAAATAACAGCACAAACTAGCAGCAAAGTATAATAATCTTTATTAGCTACACATTCACTAACGTTTTCGGCTGGTAAGTTATCTTCAGGCGAAATTCCAAAATCGAATTCTCTCAAAGAAATACGTTAGGAATACAATGTATCCATGGCAACCGCTTACGTGTTAAATTAAAATTGTTCTGTACAGAAAAATTTTAAGAAACATAAAAAAATGATAAAAATACATAACTAAATGTAATCATTTAGTAATGTATTTTTATCATTTTTTTATGTTTCTTAAAATTTTCTGTACAGAACAATTTTAATTTAACACGTAAGCGGTTGCCATGGATACATTGTATTCCTAACGTATTTCTTTGAGAGAATTTGATTTTGGAATTTCGCCTGAAGATGGCTTACCAGCCAAAAACGTTATCGAATGTGTAGCTAATAAAGATTATTATACTTTGCTGCTAGTTTGTGCTGTTATTTAACTATTATTTCAGTATTGTTGAACGATGAAAATTAATGCTGATAGTGAATGCTGTTGTTGATAACATCACAAAAAAAAATATGATAGTTGGCTAATAGCCATTATTATTATCCATTAACATATTAAGTTTTATTAATTTTCTTATATATATGTTATGGCTAATGACTGAAGTCTAGCCAATTCATGAAATGGCTGGCCATTTTTAGATTTTGCCAAAGCCCGAAATATATGAGAATTTATGACTATTTCAGGCTTTGGCCGGCCAATTTGCAATTGCCCCCTACAATCAATGGCCAATTCAAGAATTGTCCGAGAAAAAGTGGCCAAAGCTAGAAGTTTTGCAGAGCTGATCATGAAGTTACAGGAATTGATCATACCAATTCTAATTCATTATTACCATTGTGAAAATCTTTTTAGTTTAGTCAAAGTAGAAAAAATTATTTTAAAAACAAAGAGAAAAGCTAATCAGTACTCAAATAGTTTTATTTAAATTGAAAAATTAACAAAAGCAAAAATGTCTTTCCAGTTGAAAAACACATCAAAGAAAACAGTAGTAATACTGTTTATAGTTAGAAAAATCATATCAAAAGGAAAAATGTACAGCACATTGTCCTGTGTAATGTGGTCTCCTATAACATAACGAAAATCTTGTATAATGTGTAGGAAAAATTTTTTCAGTTATTTATAATATTTATTGATTGGAATAAAAACCAAATGATCATTGTAAAAATTAAACAATGTTTATTTTATTTCCATGACAACTTTAACAACTTTTCCTTCGGGTTATATGAATCCAACTTTTCTAATCCATGTTATATGAGGTCTAGTTGTATATGATATTTTTTAAAATTTAGTTACCTGTATTCTGTTTGTTTTTTCCTTTATTAAAAGAAAGCTTTTTTAAAACAAGCTAATTAACACTGTACACACAATAAAATGATATTTGATACTAACGCACATCTCATTAGTAATGTACGATCAGTACTAGAACTCAGAGACAAGTTTAAATTTACATAAAATCATCTGATAATGCATGTCTTATATTACACGATTTCCTATAAGGTATAATTATACACAAAAACTAGCACTATATTGCAGAAATTACTTTAATTTGACAAACGTTTTCAACCCTCCTTCGGGGTCATTATCAGGTTTAATTACAACTTTCTACACAAACACGACAAACCTATAAGGTGAATTTTCTTACCCCCCTCGTTTACACATGTGCAGTGGAAAAAACGGACACATCTTACATCAACATACAATTGTAAACACCCGCAACTAGGGTGTCAAATGCCGAGTTGATATTTAATCCTGATTTAAATTGCCAAAACATGTAACGGACTTTTTACGAAGGTTCTCAACTGATATCAAACCATTTTCATCCTAAAATTATACAAAATGTACGACTAAAAAGAACTTCAAATATCGCTAAGCTAACGGAAATACATATTTTTACAAAAATAGGATATTAATAAACTCTAGGAATATATATATATAGGTCGTTAAAAACATTAAACTTGTAAAAATTATTTTCGTCATATCGGCTCGATGCATATATTGAATACATATGCGCCACCTATAATTATGCATATATTAAATACATATGCGCCACCTATAATGTCTTTTGAACCTTTTATAATCATTTCTTATAAATTATTTATTGACCATTTCCATGCGTTAGAAAGCGAACTTGGGTCATTGGTATTGATAACATAATCATTTTTAGATCGTTTAACTATTTCTATTGACTCTGACATTATCCCTTCGGTTCTGCGTGTGACATGTTTGACTATTTTAGCTTCATTCCATTTTATATCTATGTTGTGTTCTATTGTTCTAACTCCTAGGGCCGTATTAGTTTCACCTTTTTCTATATTCTTCATATGCTCTTATAACCTTTCTTCTAGGTTTCGGCTTGTGTATCCGATATATTTTTCTTCTCTGTTTAGGTCTAGATTGGAGATCAGGATTTCGTACATACCTGTGTTTTTTTTTTCTTCCGTATGGGTCTTTATCGTTTCTAATTAACTAGAAGATGGCATCTTTCTTTTTGTAAGCTATTTTAAAATTTGTAGCTTTTTCTATGTCTGTATATACAATTTGTAAATGTGGTTGGTAGTCGATGCTTCTATATTTGACTTCTTTTGATGGGATTTTTTCTTTTCTTTTGAGTTTAAAGCTTTTAAAACTGAGGATAGTGTTTTTTCAAGAAAATGTTACTATAACTGTGTTTTCTTCCTTGCGAGAATATTTCATTATTTCTATATCTCTATCTGCTTTCGTACTGCAATGCGTAAAGGCTCTTCTAAAAAGAGCTCTAAAGGCTGAGGCTTTATGAGTCATTTTTGTTGTTGACAAGTTTGGTATAAATAACGGTACATAGGTTGGTTTGCGGTATACTTTAGTTTTATATGTGTTTCTTATTACTTCTACTTGAACGTCTAAGAAGTTTATCTTCTTACTGCTTGCTTGTTCTAATTTTAAATGGAGTCCTAGTGAGTCGTCCGACATTTATTCTTGTAGTGCTTTCTGATCTACTTGTTTTTCCATATTACACAAATATCATCAACATACCTTTTGTACAATTTTATTTCCGATGCTAATCTTGGTATAATTTTTATTACTTGATACCTGCGAGTGGTGTGACGTCGTAGTTTCGGATTCCATTAGAAAAAAAAACGTCTGTCCAAGATCTTATAGTTCATATTGATAAATTTCTTAATATTTATATTATATATATAGCAGTTTATGTTAATATTTCTGTAATTTGAAAGATTAAATAGGTATAATAAATTGTAATGTTTTGCTGATTGAAAGAATTTTTGAAATATAAAAAAAGTATTCATTTAAGTTACTTTTATTTTAGCTGTTATTAGAATGTTTGGTCTTGAAACTATTTTAATATATACAGCTTTAATTTTGAAGAAACGTATTGTTGTTTATCATCATCATTTGGATTATCTGTTAAGTTTTTTAAGGTAGGTTTTTCTATTTAATCCTAATAAATGAAATATATAATGCCATAATAATAATATCCAAAATATTCTAATAGGAATTCAATTACTATTAGAATTTTGCAGAAGACACCATAAATAGAGTGAAAAAAGAAAATATATATATATATAAATTTAAACATATCCATTTGCCTAATGCAAGCATTTCATACAAAGAAACCATTTAAAAAAATAAGAATTACATAAGATTAAATAACTTTGAAAATAAATATTTAATATACATAAGTTTACATTTATAACAAATATTTAATACTATAATCTTGCATTAAATTGTATGGATAATATAGGTGAACTTTTGCTGCAATCATTTATGAGAAATGTCATTTTTTATATGTCTTCTATTCATTCAGAATCTCTCATATAAATTATGGAATGTTCTTCATGTGCATATATAATATATTTTTTCCTAAAGTTGCACCGATAAGAAACTTCAGGAAATAAGCTGATGATATATTTTAACTAATGCAGATATAGTAATCTCTGATATTTCTGAATCTAAAGATAAGTATTCTTTATTTTTAAATTATATCTTACTATGTGAGGAAGTTAACTCTGACCTGTCCTATTTTATTTTATTATGCACTTTTATTATATATTGTTATTTTCATTATTATCTAACGTATTATATTTTAGTTTAAAAGTTGACTTACTTCCACATTCCCCATTGTAGTAGTTAGCTATCACGTTACGGAATCGGAAACTGTTTTCCATAAGAGCTGTCCCAGGTAATGATGTCATCACCTAATCTAAATATGTTTACCACTGATCCGATATGAGAAAATAAGAATAATCCCGTATCAATGTTTTGTTCGATATATAATTAAATTGTAAAGAGGATGATATGAATTGATAACTCTGTAAGCTAATAAATTTAAACATGTTTTGCATATTTATGTAAATGAAGCAACACGGGACTATATGTCACTTGGATATAAAAGTCGATACAACCAACGACTTGTGAGGAAGTTAACTTTGACCTGTCCTATTTTATTTTATTTTATGCACTTTATTATTTAGCATTACTTTCTTATTATCTAACGTATTATATTTTAGTTTATGGGTTGACTTACTTCCACTTTCTCCGTCGTAGTTAGCAATCACGTGATACGGAATCGGGAACCGTCCTCCGGAAGAGCTATCCCGGGTAATGACTTCATCATCTAATCTAACTAATTTTTCCACTGGTCGAATATAAGAATGTAAAAATGATCTCGTAATGATGTTTTGTTCGTATATAATTAAATTGTAAAGAGGATGATACAAATTGACTACTCTGTAAGCTAATAACTTTAAACTTGTTACGTATAAGTGTGTAAATGAAGCAACACAGGACTTTAAATCACTCGGTATAAAAGTTGACGCAATCGACGATTCGGATGAGGTGTTATATCAAACGTGAAGTTGGCGAAATGACATTTGAGTTTCTTGTAAAAATCGACATTTGCGTGAAGTTTGTATCAGTGGTGGAGATAGTAGAGTTAAGTAGTATTTAAGGTTCTTTTTTTTGTGAATAATTGATTGTTAATATTTGAGTTGGATTAAACAAGTTTTGTTGTTTATTTGATTGTTGCTTTATTATCGTTTCAATAAAGCATTTATTAACACTTTTAAATAAGTGTTTTGGAGTCTAATAAATTTATACTTTTTTGTTATTTAACTTGTTTGAGAATTTATTCCAATTATTAGTATAAGTTCCTAAACATCGTTTGTCATTTTCAATCTAACACTTATTCGTTACTTCTAGTTGTAAGTTCCGGATTTGTTTTGTCGGTTAACGATAGTTATTGTTAGATTGTTTGTTTGTTTTGTAGTTAATTATTTTTACGTTAGAGTTTAGTTTAAGACCTGAGCTGAGGCAGAACTGTGGATTGCAGAGTCGTTAGACCGTTAGGTATAGTTTGTAATTAGAGTTATTGACATTCGTTCAAATTCACGACTTTGCAGACTAAAAGAAGTGTTGTATCAATGCTGACATTCGAATTCTTGTAAAGGTCTGCAATTGTTTGAAGTTTGTATCGGAGGTGGAGGGTACCTTAAATACTACTTAAATTCTACTACCTCAGTAGAATATAAGTAGTATTTAAGGTTTATTTCTTGTGAATAATTGGGGAGGTAGTAGAATTTAAGTATTATTTAAGGTTTATTTCTTGTTATTTCAGTAGAATTAATTAGTATTTAAAGTTTATTTCTTGTGAATAGTTGATTGTTGAGATTTTGAATTTATTAAACAAGCTTTTTGATTAACATTTGATTGTTGCTTTATTATCGTTTCAATAAAGCATTTATTAACACTTTTAAATAAGTGTTTTGGCTGAAAATTGAACCAGTCTGCTTATATTTCTACCAGTTCCTCTTAGAAAATGTTCCACAGGCAAGTGAAATCTCAGACCTTTTATGCGATTTAGCACACTTGATATGCCATGAATCTTACTTTATATTTAAAAGCAAAAGAACCTAGGAGTCCCCATTGGTAGTCCAATGGCTGGGGTACTAGTAGAGATCATCCTCCGAACTGTTGAAGAAGAGAAATTACCGAACTTTAGAGCTGAAATGATGTTGTACACCAGATATATAGATGACATCCTAATCGTTTGGAAGAGACCAGATAATATAGACGAATTTGCTAAAGCACTCACAGTTGAACAATGTGGACTATTTCTGGAAAAAGACAAACATAGTATGAAAATATACATTTTTTAGATTTAGAAGTCAACTTTAACCAAGGAAGTTTAATAACTACAGTCTATAAAAAACCTACGTATATACCAGTTATTATACCAAGATGGTCAAATGACCCAATGATATATAAAAGATCTGCGTTTAGGAGTTTCTATCGAAGAGCCATCTTATACTGTAATAAGGAAGAGAACTTAAAACAAGAACTTTTGTATATTGAAAATGTAGGAATACGGCATAGTTATGGGAAATACTTCTTAAGAAGAATCCTAAATGTAGTAAAAAATGAGTTAGCCCCTGAAGACATTTTAGATTTATTATAATAAAATATTAAAAATTTATCATCTTTCCAGAATTGTTCATAAATATGGTATTCCATTTTTATAATTTTTCATCTTATGGGAAAATACGAAAAATAAATCCATAATGCATTACGACAAATTGGTTACAGAAATCTTGTAAAAGGGCGTCTTTACCCTTTTTCTTATTCTGAAAGACAATCCCATTCATATTAGTGGGCGGATAAGTTCTATAATCTCTTCCGTCACTATTGTAAGACCATTGTGATGTGACAGACAATTCCATTCTCATTGGTGAATAAACTAAAATTTGCATGACTGCACTCCACTACTTAGCTCTGCAAAACTTTTAGCTTTGGCCAAATTTTCTTGGACAATTCTCGAATTGGCCATTGATTGTCAGGCACATTGCGAATTGGCCAGCCAAAGCCTGAAATAGTCATAAATTCTCATATATTTTGGGCTTTGGCCAAACAACTTGGCCAAATCTAGAAATGGCCAGCCAATTCACAAAATGGCTAGATGTTTGGTATTGGCCATAACAGATATATACTGTATATATATATAAAATATTCATATGCAAATTTTGCTATGTATCGATAACTTTTGTCGTTTCAATATATTTTAAGATAATTTTTGAAATAAGAAATAACATACCATATATATTCGTGTGTAAGCCAACCTGCGTATAAGCTGACCCCCCTACTTCAGTTCCTAAAAAAGGTAAAAAATTTAAACAAATCTTATTTGTGAAGTGATTAATAAATTAATATTTTCATATATATTTAAATGTGAACATTCATAGATATCTGTGTATTTTTAATAACAGAATAAAGAAAAGTAAGATATTTGTTAAAAATAAATATGATGGATCTCACAATTAAAAAAGTATGGCAAGTATGAAGATGACTAATAGCAATTATATTATATATATTTAATCCTATATCTTAAGAATTAGATTGTTGATATATAAATATCAAATACCTAATCCTTAAGTATTTGATATTTAAATATAAACAAAAATATTATGGAAAGTCATAAAATATCTAAATACAATGAAGACTGACTTCATGACCACCTGTATAAGAAGATCACCTGACAAGACGGACACGAATTTTATGGGAACTAAATTTTTTTCCCATAGAAATAATGCTATTTGACCCTCCATAAGATGACCATCTCCCTAATGCAACCACAACAATCATTTTTATAGACTAAACATAAAGTGAAACCATCTATGATGGCCATAATTTTTTAATATCGCTACTAATTGTCTATCTTTATTGCTTACATCAGTATCGTTTTCTTTTAAACTTAAATTTTATTTAAGCTAAACAACTACAATTGAAAAAATTACACTGTACGAATTTTTCCCATTGTTCATATGAAGAAAATGACATAGAGTACTGAAATAACGTAATCATGGTGTCATTTCTACTTTAATGAGATATCTTTTTAATATGCATATTCCTTAGATTTGTATCTATGATATGATTATTAAATTTTGTATTAAAAAACTTAAAAATCATAACTTGAAAGCCTATGGCAAAGTGATATAGGGGAAATAGGGAAAGTGAAAACAATCAGCCACCAGATCCAGATATTTGTGTTCTATACAAGCATATAAGTGTATTAATCAAATGTAATCTCATACATGTGTGATGCTATCATTGCACTTTGGATGTTGAAACATGGCTAAACCATGGGGTAAATGGAAAGTTAATGTCTTGAATTTAGAATAGCGAATAAAAACGATTGAAGACAGTGAGAAAGGTATTTCTGAATGAGCATTACCAGAAAAATTTAACATGGAGAAAACACAGATGCACAAAATATTGTCTCAAAAAGAAATTCTGACTAAATGGAGAAACAACGGAAATCACAACCTTAAGCGAATGACACCCTGCAAGAAACATGTTCAAGAATTAAACTGCCATCAACAATAGAAAATAATAAAAAATTGTTGTCTCAATTAAATGACATTGAACACTGCTTTGCTGTAGAAATTATAAAAAATAAAAGTAAAATTATAAAAAAATATACTATGAATAACAAAGCACTATTGATAGTTTTTCCATACTAATTAAATAAATATGTTGTGTTCTTTAATAAATAATAAACTGTGTTATAAATTGTAACAAAAACATACGTTTTGATTTTGTTAAAGTATAATCATTTTGTTTCATTTAAACTTGCTGTATTATAATTAATCTGTATAAGCCGACCACTTGTATAAACGACAAGTTTTGATTGGAATGGGAGGTGGTCGTCTTATACAGGTTCTACTGTATTTTTAATAATAGAATCAGTAAGATAAAGATATTTGCTAGGAATATAATGAATTATATGGTAAGTGCAAAGGTGATTGCTGTAATTAAGCTGATGAATGTTATATTCATGAGAAAATTTAAAATTTTTTTGACTAATCCATGAATAAACTGACTCTTTTTTTATAGACATTTTTCTTTACAGAATTTCTCTTATAAATAAATATACAAGTAGTTCTCCAATAACTTTGACTTACATCCTCAGGGTCATAACTCTGAGATCATAAGCCAAAATGATCAGAAGTCAGAAATGCTCAAAATTTATGGATTTTTCCACTATCAATCTATATTAAGACATTAATAAAATTAGCAAACACAAAATTAGAGGAATCAAATATAAAACGGATAATTTTTGTAAAGATTTATATATATATGAATTGCATTGACCAATCATAGAATTTATTGATTACAGCACTGTCCCAATGGCATAGCTACAGTTTGAGCAGCCAGGGGCAGTCTGTCAATTACTGCCTTCCTTTGGAAAATACATAATACACATCAAACCTATTTAGACACATATTTGAAAATTAAGTTTAAGAAAAGATAATTTTATTTCTTTTATTTATAAATTAAGATACAAAATTACAAATGTTATAATCACTCCATCACTCCGTGTTCCGTGGCTATACAACAACTAATAACAGTATTTTATTCGATTGGATTAGGGACCTTGGACAGTTTTATGACAGTCATATAAATTTTGTAATTGTTAACTCTCAGAATAGTTGATAATTTTACTCTCCTTATTATTAAAAAAGTGTTTAAAAATTTTTTTAATGCCAAAAATGCTGTCCCAAAAAAAGTGCCATTTGGGGCGGACCTTCCCCTCCACTGTGCGCTAGCTATGCTGCTGCACTGTCCTAAGTATGAGTAGTCATAAATCAATGAATCATCAGTCAAGGATTACCTTACATGGTATGCATATTATAACTAAATCTTCAATGGATGTTAGTACTGATGATGTTATAAGATATTAAATATCATTTAAAATTATATTTCTATAAATAAATAAACTTGTTAACCCCTTGAGTGCCTTTGATGTGCATACCAGTAAAGCATACCCTGTGGGCCCCTTTCCATGCCTTTGCCAAAGGCCCTGTGGGCCTTTGGCAAAGGCATGGAAGGGTAGTTGGTTGGTTGTTTTAAAAATTATTTTGCACTAATCTAAAAAAGCCTTTCAAAAATTAATTACTGTTTACTGTAGATTACATTTATTATTATTGAATACCAATTTAAGAAAATTTTTTGTTTTATAATTATTATTATTTTAAAGTTTAAAATGGGCATGGCACACTTGCTTAGACCTCCCACCAATTCCTTCCTGGGAAATTTCTATTCCACCTACTAACCAAGGGAGTGTGCCAGCTTTGAAGAAAATCGGTGAGACGAACATCTAGCCCTCTCCTTGTTAGTGCAATCTCTAAAAATGGAAATTATTTAAGTTCCCAACACTTTGTGAAAACATTTCTTCTTTGAAGTTGTTATAATATCCCCAACCATAACCTCCTCTGATTTTGCCGATTTTTATATATGTTGTAGTAATATACTCCCACAAACCCATGATAGAGTAATACAATGCAACTCTCAAACATTCCTGAAAAAAAAAGGGTTTAAAGTTTTCTATGTTATTTATATACTGACTGCTATTAACATTTTATCAAGTGCTGTCATAACACAATGTGTTCAGCTTTCAATTACTGATTGGAAGGATGCAGGTTCAAATCTCATATTTAAAAGAAAAAAATTTTTTTTAATCAAAATTGATATGGATTATTGTACAATGTATATTTATTAATGAGAAATTACTATTTTGTAATTATTTAATTTTTTGATATGTCATTTAAATATTTCTATCACAAATATTAAATGCATAAACAGGATGAAGAAAAATTTCGTCGTAAAATTTTGTATACTGATAGAGGGCCTCGAAACAAGTAGAAAATGTTCAATGAACATATGGTCTAAAGGGCACTGTTTTCAAGTTATAACCCTTTAAAGCTAGCCCATCACCATAAAGTACACAAACTGTCATGATACATCGTGTTGCCAAGATGCATCACTCATCTTCTTACTACCTGGTAGTAAATAGGAGAGTGATGCAATGCAGTCATGACGCTTTGTGTAGTTGATAGTGATTAGCTAGCTTTAAAGGGTTATAATTCAAAAATGGTGCCATTTAGTGTTTTTAACCGCCTCCTCAAACATTCTATTCTGCCTGACTTTATCTGGAAGAGTAAGATTGTCAACCCTGCTTGCCCCAGGGTTTTTGCTTACATTAAGATCCGTAAAGACCCTGTGACCGCCCAACCGATCGTAGAAAAGATGCGTTCTCCGACCTATCTTATTGATATGTTCATTAGACATTTTTGACTTGTTTCGAGGCCCTCTATCAGTACACAAAATTTTACAATGAAGTTTTTCTTCATCCTGCATAAAAGAATGTAATTAACAAATAAACTTTTCTTATACAAAATATTTATTTTAATAAACAAATACAGATTATATTATTATTCAATGTTGGGATCCTCCTTGATCTCTATGGCCAATGTGCATTTATTCTGTGATAATTATTATAAAAGCATCCAAAATATTGTTTTACAATGTGCACATTTATTAATGAACATTTGTTGTTGTTACATCAATTATATGCCCCTATGTTTAAACCAATGATTCTATATGCATGATTTGAGTCAAAAGTTGATTGAAAAGAGACCTTTATTTTTAAATGTCAATGAAATACCATATATACTCATGTATAAGCCGAGGTTTTTTTTTTCCTCAAAAAAAATTTTCTGAGTAGGGGGTCGGCTTATACATGGATCAAAAAATAATCAACTTTTTTTGGCTGGAGAAATTGAAGTAATAAGCAAAACCATAACTTATTGAGCGTTTTGTCTGGAGAAATTGAAGTAATAAGTACCCTACACGACGCTCTTCCGATCTGGAGAAATTGAAGTAATAAGCAAAATACTTACTGAACATCTCCTGAAGACCAGAAGGAAATTTTGCAATAATTAATTTAATACATTATCAGGTAAAATTTTATCTTACTCCGAAGCGATCGAGCGTGTCGCGCTGCTGACTCCAACCTGCGTCTATATACCATAATCAGATAGGCGACGCCGTGCTGCCGATATGACGCAGCGCGAAAAGTTCATCCCCTTTCTTCTTCAGCTTCCCATTCTTTTAGGATTACACACCTGTTGAAACTAACTTTGTCAATTCAGCTAAAGTGATTCCGACTCCAGCTTTCATCGAGTGAAGACGTCTCCTGACTGTGCTTTAGTCCTGTGTCGTACTCTAGTTTGGGCGCTGTGCCGTAGCCTTTTGGTCCTGCACCAAACTACTGGTGCCAGTGTTGAGTGTGCCACTTGGCCTTCCCTCCCCACCTGTTCTTCCGGCCCCTCCGCCATTATCGGCGCGGATGCGCTCGGATTGAGTTTTTTTTGGCGTGACTATCTTCAGTTCTGTGCTGTGCTACCTCCGGTGACCATTGTTGCCATTTTGAACCCCAGCCGGAGTTGACAGTCAGCGGATGTTAGTGGCCTGAAGTTAACTGCTTACCTTCTCTCTAATGTGCTGTTCATCCCCTTTCTTCTTCAGCTTCCCATTCTTCTAGGATTACACACCTGTTGAAACTAACTGTCAACCATGTGCTCCTTCATCTCACTAGGATATCCCACAAGTATTTCTAATCTAAGTGTTGCCATCTCGTGGATGTTTTTGGATTAAGATTTGTACCCTGAACAGACTCCATCTTCTACCAACTGACTGGACATGGGTAAGTGATTCTCTACTTTCCAATTTTCAAGTTCCAAGCAACACTCCATCCAGACACCCTACTCTCGCGATGGGGGACATCTCGAACTTAGAAAACATTACACAATAAAATTCTGGACAATGTCAATAAAATCATCAACCTACTTCCTGAAAAGTACAGGACTAACATTAACCAGGAAGAAAGGGGCAAAATCCGTACTTATGCTTTGGAAATCCAAGGTTTCGCTAGCGAGATCTTGGGATCCATTAAAACCATAGTTAAAAACTCCTCTGTGGCCAAACCATCCTATGCCGACAAACTTAAACTTCCAGGCAGCAGTGCTAGCAGCAAAATAATCAACAAATCTATTGCTGATAAATCTCCCTCCAATAAATCCGGACAATATGCTGTCCTTATCTCTGCCTCTACTGAAGAACACCCCAATCTAGATATTACAGAAGTTAAAGACACCATAACTACCCAAATAAAGCCACAAGAACTCGGGCTAAATATTAATGGAATGAAAACCACTCAGCAAAAAGATCTGTGTATTCAGTTGAACACTAAAACCGACACTGAAAGACTCATTTCAGCAATTGAATCCATACCTGAATTATCCGATAAAAATAAAATTCGCCAGTCCAACAGAAAAAATCCTCGTGTTATCTTCCTCAATGTTCCTGGATATATTGAGGAGGATCAAATCATTCCATACACATACAGACAGACCAAGAAATCAACAAACTGTTCGAAGAAACCGACTTCATTAATTCTTGCAAAATTTCTACTAGAATCCAGACAAAAAACAGCAAAACTGACTCCCGACACATAATTGTGTCTGTTCCACCTCGTGTTCGAAATGTTCTGATAAACCTGAACACTGTCTTCGTGGACTGGGCTACAGTCAGAATTGATGACTTTATCCCGCTCCTCCGGTGCTATAACTGCTGCGGCTTTGGCCACATGGCTAAAGACTGCAAAGAAACAATTAAATGCAGCCAATGCGAAGAAAAACACAATTTTAAAAATTGTCCATACCGTGACATCACCCTTAACTGTATCAACTGTACCAAATACAATAGTTTACTAAAGGACAAGAGCTGCCACTTCGATACTAACCACAACGCCTTCCACCACTCTTGCCAATACACCAGGAAGATGAAAACTTTGCCTGTAAAACGGATTAACTATGAATAATTCCCTCCCGAATCCTCCAGCACTCCTCTGTTCTCAACTGTTTATGGATCGTCATTCTCAATTCTCTCCTTCCTCCGCCAGCACTGTTGACTCTTCCTGTTCCAACAACAGCCAGCATAATCCTTCTGATATCATTCTCTTGCAAGCAAACCTCCAAAGAAGCAAAGCAGCTAAGATTTGCAAAGTTGCAAATCTTAACGAATATCAATAATATTATATTGAGATTGAGTTTATTCTATATATGTTGCAGATTTGGTGGCTGAAAGCCTCAATCTTTTTGGACTCTTTGTTGACTGATCTAATATACTGGAAAACATATAATATTTTTGGCAATTCAGAGTAATTAATTCTATTACCATAACTAGCAATATTTGCCTTAGATAAGATAAAAGCCTTTAAATTATTATACTTAATATATTGTAAGTATTATTATTGAATATAAATTTAGAAATTTAAATACAAATAGTCCTTGACTTACAATAGGGTTCAGTTTGAACCTTGCTATGATAAGACAATATGGTTATAAGTTGAAAATGCTCAAAATTTATGGGGTATGGAATGATATACTAATGCTTACTAGAACTTAAAATGTTACAAACTAAAGCACTTTATAGAGTGGTTACATAAAAATCTTTTATTCGTAGTACTTTAGAAAATTCATAGTACTAAGAATAAAAGATTTTTATAAGATACAAATAAATAAAGTTCAACCTGCTTCCTAATTAACTCTAAGTTAAGACAAGCCTTTACAGCAGGAAAAGAAGCTTTTATTAACAAAGAATAAAACCTTTTTCGTTATTATTAACAAATAGTGAATTTGGTGTTATTAACAAATTTACTCTTTGTTAATAATAACATAAAAGGTACTCTTTGTTAATAATAATAAAAAATAATAGGAGATTAATAATAGTTAATAAAGCCTTTATAGTAGGAAAAAACTTTTATTAACAAAGAGTAAAAACTTTTTTCTTTTTGTTAATAAAAGTTTTTTTTTCTTGCTATAAAGGCTTGTCTTAACTTAGAAGATTTTTATGTATCCTACTGTATAAAGTGCTTCACTTTGTCACATTTTAAGTAGTTTAGGATAACACAGTAATTGAGAATGAAATTGTTTACTGGGACAACATACATTATCTTAATAAATATAACAAGCACAAAATTACTAGAAACAGACACAAAAAAAAGATGATTTCCATATATCATACCATTGGATTAGGGAGTTGGACCCTGGATTTGCATTGATCAATCATGGAATTTTTCAATGACATTGCTCTTCTAAATACAATTTGTTCTAAGTTGAGGACTACTTGTAGTTTTAAAATAGTTTGCGGAATTTCAGATGGGCACAGAGGCTGACTTTACAGTACAGTGAAACTTTGATCTATCATTCCCAGATGTAGTATTTTTCCAAAAACATTTTTTAATTTCTAGGATCTGAATAAATTCTATTTTAAATTATAGAAATTAAACCTGCATTAATTTGTTCCTGATTTATTGTTTTTCCACACCTATTGGTCAGAAATTTTAATCCTGAAGAACATTAATGTTAAGTTAACGTTAATTTTAGTCCTTAACATTAAATGTTAACTTTATTTCTTGCAGTTAGGTTCAGAGGTAAAGTCCTAACTGCAAGAACTTTTCCAGGTTTTGTACAGTTAGCTGAATGACCTTAGATTCAGCTTATCTGTCAGACAATGACTTGGAGGAGTTGGATGGGGAAAAACTGATCCAGTTTGAAAAAATCCTTTCTAAGTGTGTGTTGCCAATGGGTACCAAACTTTATGATCACCATCATGCAAACATTAAGCTTAACAGTTAGTCTATTTCAAAATTATAAAATTTCAAGACTTCACAGCTCCTTTAAGCTTTTGGCACAGTTGTATGTCACATGTCTTGTGCCTATGTATGGAACTGTCCTACATGTTACCAGATTTGGTAACTTTTAATGCTTTTGGGTGACAAAATAATATAAAGTTTAAAAAGTCACTAAATCTCTATTTCAGCAATTGTAAACTCCCCTCGGTGAAAAAATAAAAAATTATTATTATTGATATAAGAATTTTGCTATTTATGCTTTAGTACTTAGTGATTTTTCCATAAACTGGATTTGACAGGTACAGCAATACCTCGCATAGTCCGGTTTCAAATAGTCTGCGTTTCACTATAATCCGGATTGTAATTGTTAATAAAAAATTTTCAATTTAATTTATTTTTTTAGAATAAATATGAAATGTAAGTGTGTTCGCTACTTACTACCTATATATGACTTGAATAGCCACTATGACGAGCTGAAACAAGCAGGCGGTTGCTTTAGTGTTGCCAAATTTATCTGAACAACGTACGTTTGTTATAGTGCCTGTCTCTCAAGTGCAATGTCGTCAGTTGTTTACCGCAAACGCTTAATTGAGTCATTGAATGGAAACGAATACTGGGCATATTGGCGTTTGCGACTCATCAGCCCGCGGTGACCCAGTTCAAGTGGGAATCTGCCTTTACGCAGAGCACCACTCTGCATTTGGCATGGTGCTGAGCAGCCGACTTCAGTTTTTCCCCATCCAACTCCTCCAAGTCATTGTCTGACAGATAAGCTGAATCTAAGGTCATTCAGCTAACTGTACAAAACCTGGAAAAGTTCTTGCAGTTAGGACTTTACCAGGTTTTGTACAGTTTTGCCCGCGGTGACCCAGTTCAAGTGGGAATCTGCCTTTACGCAGAGCACCACTCTGCATTTGGCATGGCGCTGAGCAGCCGACTTGGAGAAAGTGAATGCGTTCTCCTGCTGGGCGAGCCCTCTTTATCTATTTGTCTTTATGGGCTCGGATCCACTTTCTGTCCCCTTCTGTCTATTATAAATCTTTATAAAAGATTTTAATGTTTAATGTGTATGAAATAATTATTAATGTCAGAATTTACAATTTAAAAAAAAAAATCATATGAGCAGATCGAAAATTTCTTCGAACCAATTATAATTTTTCCCATAGGTTACATACCTCTAATAGTCTGGTTTCAATTAGTCCGGTAAGAAAGAGGAACCAATTAACTGGACTATGCGAGGTATTGCTGTACTGCCTGTAAATGTGAATTACATCACTGCTCTTTTGCTTAGTTGAGTACATACTACATAGTTCAAAATGTATCTTTGATCTGTTATAGTGCTTTGCATTATTATTAGCATTATCTTTTAATCTATTTTTCATTTTTTTATTTATATAGACCTCTGTATCTAACATTTTCCCATATCTGTAGCTTTCTCTGGGAGTCCTGACAAAAACAATGAATTGATGTTTCACTAAATATGATTAAAACATATTTCTTAGAAAATTTTAAAAACTTTAATAAATAAAACATTTTGGAAAGACATATATCAATTTTTGTCAAGATACTGTTTTTAGATCCTTGATTTTTCTATTGCATAGTTTACCCTAGGATTTAATATAGAAATTATGGGGAAAAATAAAGTTTACATAATTTTCTTGTCTTGATTTTATTGAAAGGGAGAATTGCTAGAAAATAAAGATTTTTGAAGAAAATTTTTCGAGGCAATAAAAAGTAGAACAAATATCTACTTATTTGAAACTTGAAAACATCTTTCATTTTACTATAATTCAAATAAAGTGAGGCATTTACATTAGCAAAATCTTTTCAAGTTTGCTTGTGTAACTAATATGAACTAGTTTTACACTCACTTTAACTAATATGAACTCACTTTTACAGTTATGAACAGATAAATATTTTTTGCCTCTTATTTTTTCCTTATGCTTGTGTAGCATAATACAACTTAAATTATTTACTTTCCAAAATTTTTTTTGTTAATTTCTATAATTCTGGTTATTCAATTACTGAATTTATAATATCCTACTATACTAAAACTAATCTGTTACATTAAATTTTTGATATTTCATTAATGGTGATTTTATATATTGATCTTTTGTTCTTTTAATGATAGAATTATATACGAATGCAGTGCAAACTAGTACATAAGGTCCCCAACTTACAACAGTGTTGTGTTCAAAAATTTCAACTGTAATTCAAATCCATCATAACTCAGTACATGATTTTCCTTAAGTGCAATTAATGACATAGCTACAGTTTGAACTGCCCAAGGCAGTCTGTCAGTTGCTGCCATCATTGATTGATGTTCTTTCTTTGGGAAATATATAATACATATCAAACCTATCTAGACACAATTTGAAAATTAAGTTTAAGAAAAAATAATTTTTATTTCCTTTATTTATAAATTAAAATACAAAATTACAAATGTTATAATCACTCCATCACTCAGTGCTCCATAGCTATATAACAACAGTATTTTATTCAATCGGATTAGGGACCTTGGACATTTTTCAATGACAGTCATATAATTTTTGTAATTGTTAACTCTTGGAATAGTTGATCATTTTACTCTTTTTATTATCAAAAGTGTTTAAAAAATTTTTAATGCCAAAAATGCCGCCCCAAAAAAGTGCTGCCTCGGATGGACGCCCCCTCCACCCCGTCCTAGCTACACCACTGAATGCAATATTATAAATGGAAGTTACTTTCCCCAATCACCAGAGCTAAGTATATTCAATATTCTTTTAAAAAGTAGCTTTTAAGTATAGTTCAATAAACACTATTTATTCTTTAAAATGATGAAATTGTGTATTTTGTGCCTACCACAACTTTATATGAGAAACTAAAGAAAACATAATGTAAAAATAAAGATGAAATGCTTAAGTTATTTTATTGTGTCCAAGTCTAATGTCAATTGCATGGTAAATTGCAGCTGATACTAAGAGAGCTTACATTCATGATGATAAATGCAGTCATTTACCATCTTGAAGGACTGGATTCAACTCTAGGTCTCACATATCATTTTCCAAGAAGAGTCCATACCTGATCATGCTTGATGAACCCTGTCCTTCAACTTTCCAGTTCATCCATATAGATGTTGGTCAGTCTGTGAGACTCTAAAAACAGCCACTGCCAAAAATATCCTTTGATAGCCTAATTCAAACTAACTTAACTAAATTTCTAGCAAATATAAGCAATTATTTCTTTTTATGCCACTTTCCAATAATTAATTGATTATTATATAATGCTATCCATTTCAGACTCATCTATGAACTGCTCACATCTGTGGTAGGACTAATAAGATATTACAGTAAGTGTATCAATGCGAGGGTCAGATTCATCAAAAATTTTTCAGAAGTATGGAATCTGAATTCCATACTTCCATGCATTTAGAATGGAGTTGAATGAATCAAGCCTGGACACAAAAATTCTAGAGGTATGAAACCCAAAATTAAATATGAATACTGCATGCTGGAAATACAAAATGCTTCTATCCTGGCAATAGCTTGGTCATCATTATTGCAAAATTATTGATAGTGGATTCCATAACTATAGATTTTCGTTGTAAATAATCAGCATTATAAGCACAGATCATCTAAGTCAGGGTGTGAAGAGGTTAACTCTGACCTATTCTGTTTATTATTTTGTTATGCTCTCTTACTTATTTATCATTATTTTTAATATTATCTAACATATTATATTTTAGTTTAAGAGTTGACTTACTTCCATATTTTCCATCTCAATTTTTCACAATCACATGTTACAGACGGGCGTCAGTCTTCCAGACGAGCTTTTTCGGCTAATAACATCATCTAATCTAAATAAGTTTTACCACTGATCTGATGTGAGAAAATAAGAAAGATCTCGTATCAAGGTTTTGTTCAGTGCATAATTAATTTGTAAAGAGGATGATATGAATTGATTACTCTGTAAGCAAATAAATTTAAACTTGTTGTACAAAGTTATGTAAATGAAGCAATACAGGACTGTACGTCACTTGGTATAAAAACAGAAGCAACCAATGACACAGCGAGGTGTTGGTTCTAAAGTGAAATTGGCTGAGTGACATTCAGATTCTTGTAAAGGTCTGCAGTTGCTTGAAGTTTTGTATTGTTGGTGGAGATCCTAGAGATAAGTAGTATTTAAGGTTTATTTCTTGTGAATAATTGGGGAGGTAGTAGAATTTAAGTATTATTTAAGGTTTATTTCTTGTTATTTCAGTAGAATTAATTAGTATTTAAAGTTTATTTCTTGTGAATAGTTGATTGTTGAGATTTTGAGTTGGATTAAACAAGTTTTGTTGATTAATTGATTGTTGCTTTATTAGTTTAAATAAAGCTGTGTTTTGAATCTAATAAATTTATATTTTTTTATTATTTAACTTGTTTGAGAATTTCTTCAATTTTATTAGCATAAGTTTCTAACATCATTTGTTGTTTTCGATCTAACATTTAATTGGTACTTCTAGTTGTAAGTTCCTGTTGTTTTGTTTTTGTCCGTTAGAAGTGACTTTGCAAGGGACCCATGTTTACCATATCGAAATATGGATTATGATGCAAATGCCATATTAACATATATATATCACTAGTCACAATATGATATTAAAATTATGTATTATTATTTTATCTAATAATATACACAATTGCTTCAATTTATGAGCATGGAATATTCCTGAAAAATGCTCATAAGCTGAATTATCATATATTGAAGATTAAATTATCATTAATTAAATGAAAAAGAATTATAATACATTCTTGAACCCAAAAATTTCATTTTTTTTTATCATTAAAATATGATAAAATTCCATCTAACTATGTATACAATGACAAAAATGTTCAATAATTAATATTAATTGCCATAATACAAAATTTAGAAAAGTGGTATTATTAAAGAATGTCTTTAATAAAAACAGTCTGACTGCTGTCATGGAAGTATTAGTTTCCATCTGCACAAAGTTTTGGGTTAATTGGTAATTTTTAATTTTGGGTTCAATAGACAAAGCAATGATTTATCATCTTGAAAATCTGGATTAAATTCCAAATCCATATTTTCATGTGTTAAAAGAGATCTAGGCTCAATCCATCAATCTCTGTCCTTGAAGACTCATTGGTTTACTTAATCACAGTGTGAGCTCTGGAAAGATCTCGCCATTTAGTAATTTCTTGTTCTAATTTGCATAAACACTAGAATGAATAAAAGAAAATGTCCTCAATAAAAGTTGATATCTGTCATTGTTTAGCAATTTCATAAAATATTCTTTGTATCAAAACAGTAATAATAATATTTCACTATAAAAATTATTAAAAAACCAATGATATAATAATGACATCATTAGTTCTCTTTTACTTAATAAACTCTTAATTATGATTCAAAAAGGAGTTTGTGTTTGTTTATTATTGAAAATAAAGTAGGTTTTTTATTCTCAGTGCTTTTACTTATTAGCAATTTAAAAGACTTTGTATGTTAGCATGAAGATATTAAACTTTAAAATATTTTGAAAAATTATACAGTCGATTCTGTTTAATTGGGATACATTGGGACTAATCCATTTTGGCCCAATTAAGCGGCTGCCCCAATTAAACAAACTACTTATAATAATAAATTCTAAAATAAAAGATGTAATACGTAGGTAAATAAATAAGTAGGTTAAAAAAATAATAATTAGGCCGTTACTGAATAAAAATCTTTTGACTGCTAAAGGGCTCTTGAGTAATATTTCTTGTAGTTTCATTTAAATTGCAACAAAGTTAGATATACTATTTAATTGATGATTAACCAATAACAGGACCCAACAACCCCTTCAGGGGGTTAAAGCAAATCATGATTTGCTTTTAACCTGTTGAAGTCTGCAAGATATTGGAAATTAAATCTAATTAAAATTTTCTTTGAAATATTTTGAAATTTTTACAGTTTACTACATTTTTTATTCTCATTTTAATGATCTGAAAATTTATTTGAATTTTATTTCTTATCTGAGATCAGACAAAATATGAATTTTTTGTATGAAATCTTAGCCATCTAATGAAGTATTTGTTATTTTTAGATAGTAGCAAGCGTTATGAATAAAAATAAGCTTTGAATAAAGAAAATCAGATTATATTTTTAAAAATGATCGATAAAAAAAAATAATATGCAAATTTTCATTAATGAAGTTATGTCATATAATTAGTTAAAAAAAAATAACATAAATTTATTGAAATTTTGTCATTGTTATTATTAATGACAATATTTGGAATGTTTTTTCATCATAGAATCCAATAATGAAATGTTTTTTCTTCATTTCAATAATTTTTATTTTTATTTTTATTTTTTATAAATTTTCAAATTTATATCAAAATACCCAACATATATGAAAACAGTCCTTCCTCATACATAAACAGCTATAATATTCTTTACTCTAATTGGCCTGCAGATGCATTGTTGACATCTTACATTCAGTACTACATGCAGCAGGCTGCAATTTTCCAGGAAACAACTGGCTGCTTATTTATAAAACAATAAAAATGCCATACCCCCTTTTAAATAGCTTGATTGTGTTTACATTTAGATTTTCTCAATTTTTACATGATGATTAGTAAAAATAAAATAAAAAAATGAACAAATAAGAAACATTGATAGAATTAGATTTGATTAGATAGAATTAGCCAATATTTTTGTATTATTGACAATATTTTTGGCAGTTTTTACAAATTTTTAAGCTTATGAAAATTTCACTTTTCACTTAAAATTTCAAAAATAAAATTATTTCATCCCAAAACCAGAACAAGATTAATATAATATAATAGAATAGGATGCAGAATTGATAAGATTGAATAAAATTTAATCCAAATTTTACTAATACAATCCATTCAAATTATCATCATCAAAATTTAATTTAAAAAAATTTTGGCCATCAAAAAATTTAGAAATTATTTTTGGAGGTGCATATTTTCTGCTAATAACTGCAAAAAACTGATCTGAAGTAGCTGCACTAATTAAATCAGAAATGAATATTTTTAAATTTTTTTTATCATTTAAGGTCTATTGATGTGTAGGGAATTTAGATAGTTAAGACCCCATTTAATCAGAGGATACATTCCAAAAAAACCAAGTGCTAAATGAAAAAACCAGTGTTAAATAGACACTGTTTAACACACAAATCTTAACACACAAATAATGGTAATAGGTGAAACAGAAGAGTAAATAAAAAAATATATGTACTATTTGGTTTTTTTTTTTTTTTTAATTTTATTTTTTAACATGTATTATTACTATTTTATTACATTAACTGTAGACATTTTTTATTGCTAATGGAGCCAAATCCGGAGCCGGAGCCATTAAAATTTCTGCTGGCTCCAACTCTTAACCATCTACCATATATACTCAAATATAAGCTGGCCCCCCGACTTTAGAGTTTGAAAATCGGTAAAAATGCGCAACCCGTGTATAAGTCTACCCTGACTTTAGCATTTAAAATTTGAAATCAATAAATTACATGATCTTTGATTTTTAGTTACTGATATATTAATGCTTATTTGCCAAAATAAATATTTTATTGAAACTTTAAATATATACATATAAAATAAATTATTATAATACAAACACCAATATATCAATTTAAAAGGTAAATGATGATGTGATAGTAAGGTAAGTGATGTTTCATGGTAGCGATCATACCAAAAAACTTTTACAATGATGGAGCCGGAGCTGGAGCTAAATCTCAGTTTTAAAACAATGACTCCGGAGCCGGAGCTGGAGCCACAGCTGTAATATACTGTGGCTCTGGAGCCAGTGCCGGAGCCTAATCTATTTCAAGCCTGCTCCCCAGCCCTGGTATTCGTATTCATAAATCATTCATGAAAATCAAAAATATTCAAATAAATAATTTATGTTTGTGATGAGGAAGGATCATAAATCATTCATGAAAATCAAAAATATTTGAGTAAATAATTTATGATGAGGAAGGTTCTTCCTCATTTAACACGTTTTGTTTTTTTGTTAAGAAGTCATCTAGCATCACTTGCCTTTTCCTATTTCATTCAGCAAGCAATTGTCAATAGCAAGACTTTGCATCACACTTTGTCTTGCCTTTGAAAGTCTATCAAAATCTGGATCATTTTATATTAACTGATCCATAATTTCCATAATAATGGCTAAACTTGTTTTGAGAAAATTTGTGCAATTTCAGATTTGTGAATATAACAGTTTGAAAAACTGTACCAAAGTGAATCAATAAAAAATATAGAATTTGAAAAAAACCATATTATATCAAAACAGCATTAAACAGAACAGTGTTAAGCAGGGGTCTTACTGTATATTGATATAGTGCCTACACATCAATAGATCTTAAAGGCTTAAAGCATATAGTTTCTCAGCAGAATTTGTGTTTCAGCAAAGTCTCATTCTCCATGATTGTTTTTAAGGTGATTATCTGTTTCAATAGAAGATTCATCTTCTCCAAGTATGATTGCTTTTTAGACTAACTTCATTATTCAGGGCAAATTTTATTTTGTTATGATTATTTTCAAGAATATTTTTTCTATTAATATTTCTAGATTTTGAATATTAAAATTTATATTTAATTTAATATTTCTAGATTTTGAATATATTGAAAAATTTATCTATCATATATATTAGACTTCTTTAGAATTAACTTGGGTGTTTAGGTCTTCCACAATTTTGAGTTGATTTATTTACTATATGAAAACATTCCAAACATTATGCACCACTGTATCTGTATGATGATGATTTTTAAACTGTCATTAATAATGAAGAACATCTTCATTAATTAAACCCTGTTAACATTTTAAATCTGCAACCTCAAACTCATGGCCTCTTATACCCTTCATCATGACACGCATAGCATTTATTATAATTACTAGAGTACAGTATATACAAGATATTCAAAAGAACATATATAACTGTTTATCATCAAATACATTTTATTATAAAAAAATCGACACAGGTTTGCTGTAAGCATATGAAGCAGCCTCTCTCAAAGTTGCTCAGTTGCTCATATTGCTGATGGATAGATAATTATAGATGCATCTTCATAGACTGCTTCACATACTGAAAACAGCTAAACCTATTAGATATATTCATACTTACAAATATTACAACTAATATTGGCCTCAGATTTGTCCTTCCCATGCACTCTCAAAACACTTTGTGTTTTCATTGGATAATAGTGGTTAAATATGAACTGTGACTGCAGCAGACTTTTGTATATATAGCAGTGAACTGATATCAAACGCATTGCGAGACGGAATAGGAGTATCAAAGCAACAAATTAGTGAGATTTCAGATTTATGTGATTATAACGGTTTGAAAAACTGTGCCAAAGTGAATCAATAAATATATAGACTTCGAAAAAACCGCATTATATTGAAACAGCCTTAAACAGAGCCGCGTTAAGCGGGGTCTTACTGTACTGTAATATTTATTCCTGCAATAATACAGTTAAGTATTACATCCCTTGTACTTACCCAAATTATTTATAACCTCAATGAAAGCATTATATCAGTTTTTATTAACTCTGGACCACAATAGCAAAACAGCATTCTTCATTTAATCTATAGTTAGATATAATTAAAAATTTATTATGTCTAAATTTCTCTTCAAAATCAATATTTTATTTAAAAGGGAAATAGTTTTTAATACATGAATTATCTATTGTTAAAATAGCCATTATATTAGGAGGTACATTTACTGTATATTCATCACATAGTGTGATTTATAAGATGATCATCATAATTTTCTAGATATCTATCTGAGAAATACCTTTTTTTTTTTTGTTTTTTTGTAAACTAACAAATAATTTTGATAAAAATAATAAATTTTTCAGTGATTTAATTTTAATTGTTTTCTATTCATACTGTTTTATCTAAATATGCATCCAAACATATAACTTTAAAGCATGATCTTTTGAACATAATTGTCTGAAAAGTTGTTTTCAATTTATAGAATGCTTTTATCATTCATGTATATTAATTTCATGTTAAAAAGATAAAATTTATTACAAAGTAACTTAATTAAGAATAATTACAAACCAAATAACCCTAATGTAATAATTTAGAATTAAACTGTAATTTTAATAATTATTTTTAAATTGATGTTATGGTACCATTATTTGTTGTGCTAATAATTAATTTTATGGTGCCACCTTAGCCCAAATGTAAAAATTAATTAATTATTAAGTCAACAAATTGTGGCACCATAGCCTTGAATAAAAAATTATGATTAAAATTACAGTTTAATTCTAAATTATTAAGCTAGGGGGTTAATTTGACTTAGGATATTTGATAAATTTTATCTTCTGTAATAGCTTAAATTTAATATGTGATAAATTTTAGTTAAGAAAGCTATTAAAATTTGAATTGTTGTAAATTTACAAGTCGATAATTAGTGGATAAACAAAATTGTTATAATCATAAATTAACTTATCATTTGTCTTAATAAATTTAATTATAAAATTTTTATTATGCTATCCAAATTTATAATTATGGTACAGAACAAAACATTTTGATTTTTAATATGTTAATAAAATAATTATTTAAAATTTTTTTATAATTCTAGAGTTATTCAATGATTCTGTTTCAATAATGCCAGGTTTTGAATATTTAATCCATATTTATTTTTCAATAATTTTTTCACTTTAGAGAATGGAAAGAAAGGTTTGATGAGTTTGGAATGTGTTATTGTTACTGCACTTTGTGCATTGAATCGACGTTTATTATTAATGGATAATGCTGCAGCTGGTGAGAATCATAAAATATTATAATTTATCTATTCAAAATATACATATGGTTATTAATTTTCATTTTTTTTTATATTATAGCTGCAGGAGATTGTTTAGTTGATTTAACATCTTGGGGTGGAGATTGGTATTTAGATGAAATGTATAGCATGAGCAATAGTATGATTCAACTGATAACTATCTTACAAGAATCAATGAAGGTAATAATTAAAAATATTTATTTTATTTTTTAATTAAATTCCATTTTTAACCCTTTGCACTCCTAAAAAATTTTTTTTTTAATGGTCTACCTCTCTAGCGCGTCCATTTAAAAAAATTATGATTTTTTGTTTTTTGCCATAATTTTTTAGCATTTTAATATTCCATTTAAAAAAATTATGGTTTTTTGTTTTTTTGCCATAATTTTTTTGCATTTTAATATTTTGACACAAAAAAATTGGATTTTGTCGGCAATATATCGTACTCTGATACCCTTTTTTAGTTTTGGATGAAGAATCAAAAGAATAAGAGAAAAAAAATACGAAAGCAATTAGGCCTAATTTGCATATGTAAACAAAACATAATTTTTCAAATTATTCATGATTTTGGGCAACGGATAAAAAAACGCCAAATTCCCGCCAAAACAGAAATAGCGAAATTCGTGCGTTAAATTTGTCCGGATTTACCTGCACGACCCTGTACAATGGTGAAAACCAGAGCGGTCACTTCCCCTCTTGGAAAGGGCGAGAATCTCCCCGTTTCAATTCCCGAAGCAGCCCACTGTCAGATATGGCTGGCGGGCACCATAGAGACAATATTGATTGACGCTGTAAATTGGCTGGGCTCAGACGCCATGCCGTAGATCGAGTATCGCTCAGGTCAACTCCATGAGGTTTAGTGATTCCCTAGGGAAGCAAGCTTTCCCCAGTCTGAGGATAAAATCCCCTACAGCCCGAGTTTGACCAACTCTTGGGTGGGCACCATTAAGGCTTCTGCCCCTCCACCATTTATCCCGTCAGCACGGTACGCCACTTTGGGATTTGGGACCCTTCTAGAGGACTTGTATCTCACGCAGGGCATACGTCAGGCCGATTTCTTAATTCTGGACCTGCAGGGACTTGGGTGGTCGATCGACGAACCACAGAGCGCCCACCGGTGAGGGTGAGGGTGCATATCCAGCTCTACTGACCCAGAAAGAATTTTTTCACCTAGGGCAGTGTCAGGACTACCCGGGTGACCAGTCCGAGTTCTGCCCGACCCCACTGGGCCTCTCTATAGAAAGTCAACCGAGGCCCAAAAAACGGAACGGATTTTAACCAATCTCCCCACATCTCGGGTACGGGTTTCCCAGGCCTGACCAGGGGATGTGCCCTAAGGACACTGGTGTGCGACCTGCACGCGCACCTTCTTCCAGTATGGGGATTCTTGGAAAAATGCCATCCCCACTGGGAGTCTCTTAGTGTACCCAGACACTATGACCTTATCGGCCTGGCTGCGGATGCACAGATACCGACATAGTGTCTGCCGGCACAAGCCCCCTCGCCACGTCAAGGCGGGCTCCCCTCGAGGGGGTTTCGACCATCTCATGGACTTTCGCCCCTGATGATAATAAATCGCAAGCTATGTTTACATACAGGTGTCAAGTCGAAAAGGGAGAAACAGACACCTGGCATGTCAAAGTAAGATTGCAAAGTCGTGGATTAGAACGAATGTCAATAACAATAATTATAAA